>JAPPVO010000016.1:148947182-149130810 GCA_030407325.1 Camellia japonica | reverse complement strand
CATACATGCATTGCTTTACTCACATGTGTTCAATCCTACTATCTTGCTGTATATATTGCATGCATTGTCACGCACTTTCGAATGCCTTGTCATGTATGTTGCTAACAACGTTGTACCTGTTAAGTTTGTTTTCTTTGCAGGCACGATATTGTATGTACGGCTCATTTGAGGCCGGTGAAACCGGACGAGCCGCACAGGTATTGTATCCCCCGCGTGAGACGTACAGAGAATTGTATAATTCTCTTACATCCTTTCTGCATTGTAATGTAGTCTGTCGTACGCTAGCTTATAACTGTTGCATGTGTGCTTCATTACAGCTTTCTTTGCATGATTTTAAGTTATGCTTGGCTTCTTGCATTTTCAGTTGCATTTTGCCCCTGCCTTTGGGCGCATATCTCGTTGGTCTTATATGTTTGTCTAAGTCTTCGGCCTGGTCAAAAGTGGGTCGTCTCTAGGCTTTGACATTCACTCCCGTCATTGTTATGACTTCTGAGTTCTGTCAAAGAGGGGCAACTGTAGACACCCCATTTTTGACCGTGCTCAAGACTTGGACGTCACCGTTGGAACGCTCGGTGATTATCCATGTTTGTGTTCGTTTTGAGTTCCCGGAGGTCCCGGCTGCGCGTCGTGCCTCAGGACCTCTCAACCGGCTTGTTTTGTGCTTGGTTTTACACCAAGACTTGTGTGTTTTTGCATTTGAGGGTAGGGAGAGGCTTGTTAGCCATCCCTGAAGCCCACCGGCTGCCCCCACACCACACCGGCACTCCCTTTTGGCCATCGGCACTGTTTTCTCAAACACTTTGGCCGGTCGGCACTGTATGTTGCCGACCGGCACTTTTTGGTGCCGGTGACTGTTTTGGCCGGCCGGCTTGCACCCTTTGAAGCCCTGGGACATGGTGCATGCCAGCTGTGCCAGCTGGAATGCACCATCACATTCCCCCGTGCACAGGTGTGGCCATTTTGCACCCTTTAAGCTTCTAGAAGCTTGCACCTTTGGCCAAGCTTCTTGGAGAAGCTTGGCCAGCTGTCTTAGCTTCTCCAAGAAGCCAAGGCCCCTTTGCACCTCTTGCCCCTTTTCCTTTGCTTAGCCATTAAGTCTTATGGCTTAGTCTTGGCCTATATAAGTGTAGACACCCCGTTTTTGACCGTCCTCAAGACTTGGACGTCACCGTTGGAACACTCGGTGATTATCCATGTTTGTGTTCGTTTGGAGTTCCCGGAGTTCTCGGCTACGCGCGCCGTGCCTCAGGACCTCCAGACTCGACCGTTTGTGTTTGGTTTTGCACCAAACACTTGTGTTTTGCCTTGGGAGGGCAGGGAATGCTTTGTGAGGCATCCCTACACACCACCGGCTGGGGCTAGAGGCCACCGGCTGGCTGGAGTTGCCACCGGCACTATATTGTGCCGGTCGGCACTATTTTGTGCCGGTCGGCACTAATTTTGTCAAAATGACATTTTTTGCCGGCCGAGCACTGTTCAGCTGCTTTCTGAGATATTTTCAGACAGCTGTTTAGCTCTTGTTTCCCCTCCATACACGTGTATGGAGGGATGAGCCCTTGGATGACTTAGTTTGTAAGTCTTTGTTGCCTATAAGAGAGAAGGCTCTTCTCTTGGCTCAAAGGTTGAAAAGGTGAACAAAATTCAGAGGGTTAGACATAGGAGAAGCTCTGGTTTAGGGTTTGGAGTTCTATATCTATCATATATCTCTCTTTCTCCTTAGAGCTTAGTGTGTGTGTATTGTCATAATATTGCACATAAACACCTAGTGTCTCACCTTCCTCTTGCAACTGAGATCCTTAAGGCTTGTTCTTGAAGTTCTTGACTGGTTTTGAGCTCAAGGACCCATCCACTCCAACCTTTGTGAAGGTGGTCTTCAAGGGTAAGAAACTTGCTTTATTTACCCCATTTTTGCACCCTCTTTTTGCTTGCTTTAAAACAGTTTTTGTGCTTAGTGATCAACACATAAAAGTTCTGTTTTTTAAGCCTCTTTATTGTTTATTAAGAGTGCTTAGTGGTTTGAGCAAGTTTGACCACCTTAGGCCTTGAAAAGGCCACTTTTTGTGCCATTTTGTGAGAAATCCGAGACTTTGGTCTTAGGATCTTTTCACCACTGAAATCTTGAGGGATTTCAGTGGTGAAGAGCATGCCTTAGAGTCCCAAGAAGGAGAGGGCCACCCCATCTCCTTGATGTCCTTGAAAAGGGCAAATTTTGGCTTCCAAAGGAGCTTCATGCTTGAGTGTGTGTTAAGCATGTTTGACTTGTTTTCCATGCTTATATTGCCATGTTATAACATGATTTCAAGTTAGTTTAGGTCCCTTATGCATGCTTAGCATAGTTGCCTTGTAATGTCTCTTTGATGCCTTAACATGTCTAGGTTGCATGCCTTTGTTTTGAACATGTTTTAGGCCTAGATCCATGAAGCTTGTGTGCTTATTTTGCCATGATTTAACTCTGTCCATAGCCATTTGGGTCGATCCTATCATGCATTATATAGCTCCTTTGCATTTGGCTTGTTGGCCTTGAGAGTATGAGTGTGTAGCATGCCATGCTTGCACCATTTTCAATGATTCGGAACCATCTAACATGCCATTTCAGGTCTTATGATGTGTTTGTTTGATTGCCTTACATGCCTCTTTAATGCTTTGAGAGTATGTATTAAATACTCCATGTTTTGGTCATGTTGCATGCCTTTGTACTTGAGCCTCTTAGATGTCATCTAGGTGCTCCTTAGGTTTTGTCTAGGTCTACTTGTGACCTGTTTTGAGTCCCTTTAGCTTTGTGAAGCTTGATAGACTTGGCCTTGGTTGAAGCCTTCATGGCTTGTTTCAAGACTTGGGCCATTTGTTGCATATTTGGCTTGCTTTATTGCATGATTTGGCCTCATGTTTTGCATGAATTTCAGAGTTTTCCATGCATGCTTTTAGCCCATGTTTGGCCTCTTCAAGTGTGCTTGAATGTCGCTTGTTTATGCCTTGAGTTGGTACTTAACATGTGTATGTATGCATGTGTGTTTGGCCCTCATAACTTAGCATGTGGCTACTGATTTTGGGCTTTTTAGAGCTGCCCAATTCATGTTTAAGTCCATCTTTCAATTGGTTTGCATGCTTGCCTTGTATGCTTACTTACATGTTTGCATTGTATTGCCATGTTGCATGTTAGTTGCCATGCTTAGGGTTGCATCATGTTGACATGCATGTTAGGCCTCTTGAAGTAAAGTATGATAGAGGTTTGGCACCCTTGTTTGCTTGTTTGCATTGCATGCATTTGAAATCAAAGTTGCACTCTTGATTCTTTGGGCCATCATGCATGGAAATGCGTGATTGGTGGTCCGGGAATCGAGGCACATCCCCCCCTTGAGTCAATAACATGATAGGGAGTGTGTTTGGTGCATACATGCCTTGAATTGCATTGCCATGCAAGTTTTGCCCTCTGCTGCTGTGAGTTGCAGGTTCTGCAGGTGTTAAGTGCCGACCGGCACCTTTTAGTGCCGACCGGCAGTGAATTGGCAGCCGATAGCTTCAATCAGTGCCGGTGGCCACATCCTTCAGCCGGTGGTGTTCTACCCCAGCCGGTGGTACTCCCCAGTGCCCTGAGAGGCACTCCTGGGATTTTGGTAATTTTCTGAGGAGGATAGCAGGGAAAACAGAGGCACACTTGCATGACAGTGCGATTCCGAGCCAATCCCGAACACGCGCTGCATCCGGCCCTCATCCCGAGGCGGTTTAATGCTTAATTAGATTAATTATTTGTCTAATTAATTTAGTGAGTTTGTAATAATTAATTAGCTTGCGTAGTTAATTATTTGTATTATTATTTCGGTCCCTCCGAGCGAGGGCGAAAAGTGTAATAAGTGTGTGTGAGTGGATGTATGTCTTCCAACCCCACTTCTTTCTATCCCTTTTATTTACCTGCTTACAATGGTAGATTAGGGCATGTTCAGTTAGCATACCTTATGCAATGCATGTGTGCATTCATACATTTGTTTACATGCACCGGGCTCGGTACATCATACAAACTGCATCGTACTTTCGATTCCAAATTGAATATGTGATAGTTTTAGCATTTCACATGCCATGTCTAGGATAGCCGAGCCTGCCTAGATTACATCTTTGCATGTGTTGCATTAGACATTTCAGTATGCTTAGGTCCATGCATGGATTTCTAATAAGCTTCTGTTTTGGCACGGAGTACGATGTAAGTATTTTACGCTTTGGCATATCGCATGCGTGTGAATGTTACCATGACAATAGGATTGCCATGCGGCTAAATGCTTATATGTGATATTACTGTTTGAATGCCTGTGGGTGAAGGTTGGATTGCATGAGTTGGAACAACTCGTTGAAATCCGTATTTTAGCCTACTTGCGAGTAGCGTAAACCAAACACGCTTTTCAAGACAAAACGGATATGCAATGTTTATTTCCAAATTAGGCAATCTAGTCTATACTTTTGTGCTGTGCGCATAACATAGTAATTCTAGACTAATAACTGGAATAAGAACATGTAATGTTTTCAAAATCGAATATCACGGTTAGTAAGAGGCCGGTCTTCGGACCGGGCGAAAGGGGGTGCTCATAGCTGACCTTCCCCGATCGTACCCAAGCTCCCGAGCCAAGTCACTTTGGTGATGACGGACACGTGGCCTTCGGCACCGAGTCAGGGTTTCCTAAATTCCCCCATTAAAAAATATTTATGTGGCGACTCTGTAATCTGGCAAAGCAGTCCATGTTTGGCACTTCTTTCAAAAAATCAGTTTTTCTCAAAACGATTTGCCGGATTCGGACTCTTTGGTTCAGATTTAGAACCGCGACACAAAAGGGAGTCCGAACTGTAGCCGAGGTCCCCCGCGGACGTGCTACAATAAGCACCACGCCTCTCCCTTTGAGAGGGGTTAGCCATTTCCAACACAAAAACCAGAGCTTATATCTATATATCTCTGATATATATCTATCTATATCTATATCTTCCCTTCCCTCATCCATTGTGTGTGTTTATTGGCCTAAATAGTGTGTTTTACCTCACTTTTGCACCATTACACATACTATTACACCTAGCTCCGAGATTGAGGGACTTGGAGGGTTGTTTGTTGTGATTTTGGACTGGTTTTGATCATTAGGGGAGGGCTGCACCACTTGTTCTTCAAGTGTTCTTCAAGGGTGAGCATGTTACTTTAGATTCCCCATTTTTGCAACAAGTTTTTACCTATATTGCTTTGTGTTTTGAGCTTTGTGTATAACTGAAAAAAGTCTTAGATTTTCTTTCTTTTGAACTTTCATTAAGGTCACTTTATGGTTTGAGTGCAAACTCACCCTCTTAGGCCTTATTTTGGCCCTTTTTGTGCCTTTTCTTGAGGCTTGGTTTACTTGGGTGTTTTGGTCTTCTCACCACTGAAAACCAGTGGGTTTTTAGTGGTGAGGAAGGTGGTTTATAGTCTTGTGTAGGGGAGGGACACCCCTCTCCCCTTTGTCCCTCTTTTGCCTTTGTTTTTGGCCTAAAGGTTAGCATGTGTGAGTACTTGCATTTGGCTTCATTTCAGAGTTTATTTGGGTGTTTTGGAACATGTTTTACCTCTGTCTAATGGTGGTTTGTTGGCCTCTTTCATGCATATTATACTTGCTTAGCATTCCTCTATTTGGCATAGAAATGCACCTTGCGATTAGGCCATGATTCTTGCATGTATTAGCTTAACTCCATGAAGATATTAGCCTCATTTTGTCATGTGTAAGGGCTGTGAGCCACTGATTTTGCCATGTTTGGCATGCTTGGTGTGGTTGTTGTGCATTTTGGGCTTGCAAGCCTTGAGTGTTTTGGCCTCTAGCATGCTCACCTTAGCCCATCCTCATGATTTGGCATCATTTTGGATCATATTTTAGTCTATAAATTATGTTTGTATGTTTGCATATGTGACCTATTTCATGCTTTGAGGATGTGTCCTTTTATGCCTAGGAATAGGCCTTATGCATACTTGTATGTTCTAGGCATTTGGGTTGCCATATCAAGGGGTTTTTGGGGGTATTTTTGCATGCTAGAAATCTGTTTTGGGTTGCTTGATTCATGCCATGAATGGTCATATTGGTAGTAGTGCAATCCCCCTTGTTTATGCCTTGGTTTTAGGCCCATTTGTTTGCATATTTTCATGAATGTTGGTCCATCTTTTTGGACATTTTTCGCCACTATTTTGGGGAGGTTTGAGGTCTGTCCCATTATGGTTTAAGTCTACTATTGCATGCTTGAATCATGTTTGTTGCATGTTTGATTAATATGGCCTTGCCACTTGCTAGTTCCATTGTATGATCATCCATGTTTGCATTGTATTTGCACCTTGCATGTTACATTACATTTGGCATGTTCATACCTTACCATTAGGTTGCATTGTTGAGCCATGTTTGCATAACATGCATTGCATTGCTTGGTTTGGGGTGTCAAACCAAGTGTAAGGATTGAGAGGAGTTCACACTACAAGTGGTGCAACTTGTCTCAACCCTTGGTCACTAAGGCCCTTGATCTATACATGATAGGGTCTTGGTCTCATTTGTATGTTGCATTGCATTTTGACATTGAAATGCAATCTTGGTTCCTTAGGCTATCATGCACCAAGATGCATAATTGATGGCCAAGAACCAAGGGTCATGCTCCCTTGAGTCCCAAACATGATAGGGAAGCATTGGCCATGCTTACATATGCCTAAAAATTCATGCCATGCATTACTTGCCTGCTGCTGCTGTCAAACTGTCCTCTGCAGGAACTTTGTGCCGACCGGCAGTATAGAGTGCCGACCGGCACTTTATGGGTAGCCGATAACCTCTCAAGCAGCCGGTGGTCATTTTGCATGGCCGGTGGCCATTCCATCAGGCCGGTGGTGTACAGCAGCATACAAGGAAGGTGTTCTGGGACTTTGGCAATTTTTGGAGGGACAGGGCAGTAAGAACAGAGGCAGCAGTGTCATGATGCGGGTTTCCGGGCGAGTCAGATTCGAGCATGCATCATTCGCGCATCCCGAGGCAGGGCTGAGGCCCCTCCTTTTTTTTATATACTGAATTTAATTTGATAATTAGAAATTTCTGTAATAATTTATTTATTTTGTATTTGGACTGTACTATTTGGGACTGTATATTCTTTTGGTCCCTCCGTGTGAGGGCATAATTGTAATAAGTGTGGGTGAGTGTGTGTATGTCTTCCAATCCCCATTTCTTTCTTCCCTTTTATTTACCTACTTATGATGGTAGATTAGGGCATATTTAAAATCAGCATACCTTATGCAATGCATGCGTGCATCCATGCATTTGTCGACATGCATCGGGCTCGGTACATCATACAAACTGCATTGTATTTCAAATTTAACTTGAATACGTGTTACTCGTGCATTTCACATGCCATCTTTAGGGTTAGCCGAGCCTGCTCTAAATTGCATCTTCGCCTGTGTTGCATTAGCCATTTAACATGAACTAGGTCATACATGTTTGCTAACTAGTTTCTTGTTTTGGCACGGAGTACGATGTAAGTATTTATGTTTTAGCATATCGCATGCGTGTGAATGTTAACATGACAGTATGCTTACCATGCGGCTAAATGCTTACATGAGATAAACTGCCTGAATGCCTGTGGGTGAAGGTTGGATTGTTTGAGTTGGAAAACTCGTTGAAATCCGTGTTTTAGCCTACTTGCGAGTAGCAAAATCCAAAGTGTTTTCAAAACAAACGGATATGCAATACTTGTTTCCAAATTAGGCGATCTAGTCTATACTTGTTTGCGGTGCGCATAACATAGTAATTCTAGGCTAATAACTGGAACAAGAACACATAATGTTTTCAAAATCGGATATCACGGTTAGTAGAGGTCGGTTTTCGGACCGGGCGAAAGGGGGTGCTCATAGCTGACCTTCCCCGATCGTACCGAAGCTCCCGAGCCGAGACATTTGGTGATGACGGACACGTGGCCTTCGGCACCGAGTCAGGGTTTCCTAAATTTCCCATAAAAAAAAACATTTAGGTGGCGACTCTGTAATCTGGCAAAGCAGTCCATGTTTGGCACTACTTTTCAAAAATCTGTTTTTCTTCAAAACGATTTGCCGGATTTGGACTCTTTGGTTCAAGATTTAGAACCGCAACACAAAAGGGAGTCCGAACTGTAGAGTGAAGCCCACGGGCGCGTCTACAGTGTGGCTTCTCTCTTTCTTGTCATCTTATTTATTTATTTATTGTTTTGTTTTATTTTTATTGAATATAAACCTTGCAGCACCAAAAGATGTTGGATTCTTTTATATTGATTTGAAAAAGCAATGTTGCTGGGATGCAATTTTCCATTGAATAATTACGCATAAATTACCAAAATGGTTTAAATTTTATGTTAATGGTGGTGAGTTTGTGTTGATGATTCTGGGTTTGATGGTGATTTCAGATTTGGTTGATAGAGAGGGAGGTGGTAGTTGGTAGGGCAGGAAACAACGATTTATGATGGAAGCACTAAAAGAAAGAGGAGAGAGGGAAATAGATTAACATGTTAGGAAGAGTCCATGACAAGCTTGGTTCACTTTTTCTATTACAAACAACATCATAAATTTAATCAAATGATATACTGCAAATTTGTTAAACTATACACAATGAGTGACAACTTATATATATATATATATATATGGGTGCTAAGCCTTCAGTGACAGAGATATGGTTTGGTGGAGCATTGGTGTTTTTTGGCTACAAATCTGTATTTATATTTGTAATTTAGTTACTCTTTTTTTTTTTTTTGTAGAAATTTTCTTTTGATTAAGAAATTTGTATACAAGTTGTGGACAAAGCATCAGTTGAGTTGGTTTGTGATTTCAGAGCTCTTTTCACATTCTAACCGAGGCATGTGTAGCTAGTTTCTCATGCTCCTTAGAGGGGTTTAGCCTCCTTGGATATGATAGCTCTATAGTTCAGACTCCTGTGGTTATGAATCTAGTTTCACAAGTGCAATGTGAAACAGAAAAACACAAATGAGAGTCCAAATCTGGCAAATCTTTTGGAAAATCAATTTATAATCAAAATGCCAAATATGGACTGCATTGCCAGACTTTAGATTCACCACCTAAATTTTTTTGAGAAATTTAGGAAACCTATGACTCGTGCCAAAGGCCACTTGACTATCATAACCAAAGTGTCTTGGCTCAGGAACTTAGGTATGAGCGGGGAAGGTCATGAATTGAGCACCCCCCTCACCCAATCAAAGATAAGCCTCTTCTATCATGATGTGATTTTTATGTATAGTATATGCTCTTGTTCTGATTATTAATGCTAACTTACTATATGAGGCACACAAGTATAGACTAAGTCACTCGCTTTGAAATGCTTTGATTTGATGCTTTGTTTGAAAAGAGTTTTGAATATGTGCTACTTGAAAAAGTTAACTCATATATACATTAATCAAATCATCCCAATTCAAGCGAACTAGCCTTTATCCACAGGCATTTAAGAGTATATCAAATAAGCACTTAGCCTCATGATAATCTGCTTGATATGGCAACACTAACATATATGCAATATGCTAAAGCAAGAAATGCTCACCTAGTACTCAACCAAGGCCAGCCAAAATAGAAAAAATAGTTAGAAATATGCATGCTCTAATATGCAAATGACTAATGCAACACATACAAAATGTGACTACTAGGTTCAATTTATGAACATGACATATGGCTCAACTCAAAACATATGTTTAACGCACATATTCAAGTAAGTAAGAAATGACAACAATGTTAGAATGATGAACCGAACCTGATGCGTGTAAAAATGAATATTTTACACATGGTAATGATATGAAACCAAAATATGATACTACATGCAACCATCATAAGCAAGTAAATAAAAGGGAGAAAGAATGGGGATTAGAAAACATACACAATATTACAAGTTTGCCCTCATACAAGAGGGTCCGAATGAATATCCAAATGTTAAACTAATTATTACAATACCAAATTAACAAATTTAACTAGCTATTACAATAACTAAATTTAACTAGCTATTACAAATTCGAATGAGTCTAATTAATTCAACATATCAAAGCATTAATTTTAAAGGACTACGGGAAGTGAAGAGTCGCACACACACAAACGAGAACATCTCCCTGGAAACCTCTCTATTTTGCTGCCAGAATTTATTATGTTCGCAGTTAGAAAATTAATTTGTTTTTGCCCCAGCTTCTGCTATGTTCTGCCATGAAAATGCCACTGCCTGCACAATAAAAGGTGGCCGGTTGGCCTTGGAAAGTGGTCGATCGGATAGAAAGGTGGCCGGCCGGCCACTGTTTTTGGGTTTTGCCCTGCTACCACATAATCAAAACAGAGCAAAGACAGAGTGTTTCCAAGAGATGTTTATCCTCTCTGCCTCTTCCCATCATGAAACTGATCAAGGAAAGAGCAGACTCGATTCACAAATCATCAATTGTCACAAAGTTGTGGCATGATGATCTATGAACCAATAGGGCAAAAGATCAATAAATGGAAATTAAAGACCAACAAAATCATTCCCCTATCATGGAGTTATCTCAAGGGAAGTGGTAAACATTGCTTCTTGAATCATTAACATCACTAAAGAGTATATAATGATTCGAGACGCAATAGGTTCAATATAACGTTCGATTGAACCCAACCCAAATTTATTACTTTTTAACCTCTCTTGTTTCCATTTTATCAGCTTCTTTTACATTACCTTCCATTCCTTATTCATTTTTTTTCAAAAGTGATCATTACGTCCACTAAGTGCAAAAAATGATAAAGAGAAGCGTCAAATAAGAAATTGTGCTTAACATGAGAGAGATGTAATGCCTTGGTAATGAACCTGCGAAAAGATTAAACCATTAAGCATAGAAAGTCTCTTTCTCATGCCTTGAGCAACAAACTAGTGGTTAAGACAACTCTTAATCAAAGAAAGCAAAGAAATGAGGGAGGTTGCAAAGATAATTAGGCAAAGGTGATGATGACAAAATTGAATATTTACATGAAAATTATGTAAGGAAAGCTATCAACTCTTATAGATTGGTGTCTATGACCTAAACCACCAAATCTATGAGGACTTTACAACAATATAAGCATGGTATTCAAAGTGTAACTAAGTAAACATGCTGAACAGCCCCTAAATAGCACAAAACAATGCTGAACATCAGTTTGACAAGCTAGTAAAAGCAAACCAAAAAAAGAAGAGAACAATGCTAGTAAGCAAGTCTAAGGAAGGGTGGCTAACACCTCCACTTTTGGGACCTTAAAATCACATGTTTTAGCCTTTGAAAACTTTGAAAATTAGTAGCTAAAAGAAAAGAAACAAGTGGGAAAAAACAAGGATATAAGCTATGGAATAAGGTTCAAGGAAGGTTGGTTAACCCCTCCACCTTTGGTAACTTTTAAATCACAAGTTTTAGCCCTTGAAAACAGCCCAAAACAGTGTGAAAAAGAGGAGAAAAGAGTAGTGAAAATAAGATAGAAGATCGCAAAAGCTATACCTCTTAATGAGATGATTCTTTGGTTCACAAACCACAAAGTGATCACCCTCAAGAGCTGAAATTTTGGCTCAATAATCTCAGCAAAAAGCCTCAAAATTTTGGTTTAGGAAGTGTATGTATAGTATATGTATATTGCAAGATAGAGAGGGAGAGTGTTTGGTAAGTTTTTGTCTCTTGGCCAATTTTTCTAACCTAAAACCATGAGGGATGGTCATCTATTTATAGAAAAACAGGTTCCTCTAACAAAAATATATGTATTGAGCCAGCTGGTGCAAGGCATGCACATGGGGGGACAACTGGCAGCAAAATATCTACTGGCCGCTGGACATGGCCGACCGACCAATAAAAATTGGCATGCCGACCACTTTTTGGGAAGCAGGCCTCTGAGTGGTCAGGCTAGAAAAAAAATAGGTTTTGGTTCAAAGGGGGTGCAAGGTTTGGGCTCTGAAGCTGGAAAACTAAAGCCTTTTGTTGAAGAAATTGAACAATTGTACAGTATAACAATTCATCATTAAGTGTTCACCATGAGGCAACCAAGTCTTAAGGGCGGTAGAAAATGAAGTGTCTACAGCATGTAATTTGCAAATAATATCTATGATTACAAAAATCTAGATACCATTTATTTAAGAACTATAAATTACCCATCTATATAAAATATTTAAATCTCAAAGCTTTTGACGATAATGCCTAAAATTGGGAAAACCAAATGATAATTTCAAACATGTAGAGATTTATCACAAGAAAATTTTATTGTTAATACCTAGCCGGCTCTAAGGTTGAGATTCTGAACTTAGGCTCCAAAATCGATGAATTGTTGATTAGCAGCTCATTAAGCTTCCTTCTCAGGATTGGGTGAATGAATCAATAACGATGATTGACATCGATAAAATGACTTCTTTAGGGCTAAATCGGCGTGGAGTAAAATTTGGGACAAACGGAGCAGACTGTCATTAAAGAATAATGATATATGCACCGATTGGTATACCAATTAGTGTATGTACTAACAGATGGTATGATATAATTTTAAAATTTTGAGTCTTTATAATTTGTATAATAAGTAAGATCATAGTTTCAAAATGATAATATCATAACTATATTGGTAGTATACTAATTGATGCATGTAGTATCACAAGTCATTAAATAGTCTTTTCCGTTCAAACAAACACCATCGTTTACGAGATTTCATCCAAAGAATCAAAACAACATCGTCGAACTGCTGTTTTACAAACGTCCCGAGAATGTTTGGATTTGGAAAGAGGATCCAAATGCATAAATTAAAGGGAAATTAGCAAACAGTGGTACTTCTAAAATATTATTACAAGTTCATGAAAAAAATAATGTCAAAAGTGTAATTTTGAATTTTTATTGCTCAAAGATCTACGCTCATAATTACTTGGTCCATAAGGACATGCTTTTGTGAAATGACCAAACTACCCTCTATATATATACTTTGTTTCCAAATCAAAACCCTAGTTAGTCTCAAACTAGCGTCTCTCTCTCTCTCAAGTCTCTTTCTCTCTCCCTCTCCGCAACGCCTCTCTACTCTCTCTCCACTACTCTTCTGCCACCTCCACTGCTTGACCACTCTCGGCCACAACCGACCTAGACACCACCCACTGGTCCATATCGCCTCTGGCATCGTGGTGACCACCACTAGTGCTAATCGTCGTTGCTCTCATGGCTCCCGTCAGCGGGGCTCACTGGACCATCCGCCATATGGTTCATGGATGGTTCAAAGAAAGAGATCCTTGATGACTCTTCTGATGCTTAGATCTCCGGCGACCTTAAGAGAAACCTCTCAAAGAGTGCCCTATTCGGTTTTCGGGGCAGTAATGATAAAAAATTGAGCTAGTCTGAGACGAAAGGAGGTGGATCGGTGTAGTGTGGTGACTCGCGACAGTGATTGATACTTGTCCTCCGTCATCCGCCGTTGTTTCCCACCGTTGACCACACTGTAGATCTTTCTTTCTCACTCAGATCTTAGATCTCTCGCCTCACAAATCTCATATCTTCTATGGTTTGAGGAGATCAATCGAACAAGTGAAGCCATTGTCGAAGTAGGATTCACAAGATCTGAAGGAAACGTTGGCATTGAGAGACCATGGAAGGTATAAATGCAGGATTGGCCATAGCTTAGAGAGAGAGTTGTGGTGGTTTTTTGTTCGGGTATGGCAGTTTTCGATAAGAGATTGGTAGTTTTTTTTATTGAGGGAATGTGAGAGGAGTGGTCAGGTAAGAAGAGAAATAGAGGACTTCGAGCTTCGATTTGTTTATATTCTTGAGAGGATTGTAGTTTCTCTCTATGACGTTGGGGGCCATAACTTGTATCTGACCTCCATCTCCCACTCATCTTCATCATCCGTCATCTTCTTCATTTTCTGAATCCACCTCTGAAAAATGCAAGCTAAAGGTCCATTTCTCTTCCAAATTTTCTCTCTCTCTCTCTCTCTCTCTCTGGTTTTGTTGTTGTGTGATAATAATGATGATGAAACAGATAAATTTTTTCGTTTTGTTTTTTGTTTTGTTTTTTGTTGAACAGATAAGATGTTGTGTGATAATGATGATCATGATGAAACAGATAAATTTTTTGTTTTGTTTTTTGTTGGACAGATAAGGAGGAGAGAGAGAGAGAGAGAAAAAGAGAATGAAGATTGATCTTTTATTTTTTTATAGATTTGAGCTCAGATCTGTGTTAGATTGAATATATATGTTAGATTTGATTTTTTTTCTTTTTTTTAATTATTTATTATCTGTTGTTGATGGTTATTTTTTTATTGTTGATTGTTGTTGTTTTGTTGATATAATAATGAAACAGATTACACACACACACACAGAGAAAGAAAAAGATTTGAACAGATACCTAAAAAAATTTGAATAGATAGTGTTTTGTTTGCACAAATTTGTATAAATAAGAGAAAAATATAAATATGTATGTATGCAATATGCACAGATAAGAAATAGACAAACAGGAATTTCAACAAATCACTCTTTGAATTTCAATAGATAACTTTGTATTTCAACAACAACAACAACAATAAAAAAGAAAAAAAGAAAGTTTGGTTGAACAGATAGTTTTGTATTTGAACATATAGTTTGATTGCATAGATAATCTTCACTCTCTCTTCTCTCTAATTTGCACAGATAAAAAAAAATTAAAACATATATATTAAAATAATTTAAACTAGAAAAAAAATGAACAAATAATAAAATTTGGACAGGTATTTGAACATATAAAGGGAAAAAACGAAACAGATAGTCAAAAAATTTGAACAGATAAATAATAAATTTGAACAGATAGTTAAAAAATTGAACAAATAAAATTGAAAACTTTTGAACAGATAGAAAAAAAAATTAACAGATAGGGAATTTTTTTGAACAAATAGGAAAAAAAATTTAAACAAATAGTCAACGAAAGTCAGCAGATAAAAAAAAAAAATCAATGGGTAAAATTGAAAACAAAATTTCCTTCAAAACCAAGAAAATGACATTTTACCAAACTGTTTCACAAAAAGTGGACCCCTCACCAACAAAAAAAATTCACTGGACATAATGACTTAGACACTCTAAATTAGATTTATCACCAATTTTCTCTGTCTAATTAATTTTTAGAATTGAAACTGAATTGAAATTTCTCCTAAATCAATAACTTTCATAAATTGTTTTATATATTAATGTGATATTTATTATATTATTATAATTGATTTTATTTTAAATATTTGAATTTTATCATTATATATTTAGGAGTGAGTAAAAAGAAACAATTATTTGTCTTGATTTTAAACATATGGCTAACCAAGTATATATTGGTGACAGAAGTATAAATTATTGTTTTATTTTATTTTATTTTTTCACTTTTATCCTTGTACTTTTCTTTCTTTATCTATTCTTACACATTAGTATCAATCGCCCCCACCGCCACTGCCCGTGCCAAAAAGTCGCCGATAACCAGTGACAACCACTAATAGACAAGTGGATAGACAACAAAAAAATAAAGCTATTCAAATTATTGTTCTACTTATAGACAAAAAACAATAAAATTTGGGACCCAAAATTTTTAAATTTGGACTTGTGGCCCTAGTGTCCTAAAATGTAAAAAGTTATACTAAATATTTAGTGCAAACTCCAAAATAAAATAAAATAAAATAAAAATAATAAAGCATCCATAAATATAAATTACACCAAATAAGACATGTGTCAAGGTCAAATACTCAAATATGGGATACACAAGAGAAGATGGAGCAGCTAGTGCTACAGGCTCTAGAGAATAGAAAAGTTCAATATAGTCAGGCAAAAATAGCTTTCTTATATATTTGCATGTTCTTAAAATTTTGAAGTACCCATCTAGGAGGTTCCATATCATCAAAATTTGTTTTCATGTGCTTATCATTTATAAAATTCCAAATGGCATACTAAACAGTAATCACAAATAACTCATCAGTAGTATTTATCTCAAACCTTCAGCAAATAAAAGTAAAATAATCTATAAAAAAATCTAGGCAGTGCATTGCATTTAGACAAGTGGAAGCAAAAATTCAACATCACGATTCGCAATCTTGTACATTTAGGACATGTTTGATTGACAAGATTAGAGTATGGGATTGAGATTATTAATCCATGGGTTCAATAATCCTATGTTTGTTTTGAAATTTTGTTTCAGGATTATTAATCCAATGGATAATTAATCCAACAAATTTGTAGGATTAATAATAATGAAGTAGGGGTGGGATTATATATCCTGAGTTAAGAAATAAAATAAAAAAGACTCCTTTACCTTCATATATTTTCTTATCCAATGCAAATCAAACAATGGACAAGGGAATAATTTATCCTACTAATCCAATTGGATAGTGAATACCACACTAATTTGATAAGATTATTAATACCTTCATTATTAGTCTTGTGAATCAAACAAAACCTTAGAGTATTAGATTAGCAAGACAACAAAAGATTACAACTCATATCCATAATTCAACAAGATGGGTAGTGTAGACACCTCATTTTTGACCGCCCTTAAGACTTGGACACCACCGATTGATCACTCGATGATGAAAGTTATGCCATGCAAATGTTCAATTTCTTCAGCAAGAAGAGCTTCTAAATCCCAACCTTACACCCCATTTTGGACCAAAACTATTTAGACCAAAACTATTTTAGACCTTAAAACCCTCTCTTTCAAAATATTTTTGAAAATGTTTCTACGATATTCTGAGGCTCACATTTCGTTAAATATTGCGCTCTTCGATAAACCGAGCAAGGATAAAGTGGAAATAAATGAAAGAGAGGTGAACTCTTTGAAAAAATCTTTAAAACATCTTATTTTTAGGTTTGGAGTTGAAGAAAATAGGAAGGGATGGAAGAAAATTAGTTGAGGAGGAAGTTAGGCATCAATCCGTTAGGACAAAACAAAGCAGCCTTCACTAAAATAGGCATATCTCTTTGTACACTTAGAATTTAGATGTGAAGCTATCACCATTGGAAATTAGACTTCCAAGACTTCAATTTAGACTCAAGAATGACTTGAAACCAAGTCCAGATGACGAAGATATGCCCATTTGAAATCGGGCCTAGAAGCAGATTTTTGTCACCGACCACTTGTGTCCAAAAGCAGATTTTTGCAAATATTTATTGCCAACTGTTCCCACATTGCTTCACCTGTCTCTATATAGATATTTTCAACTGAAGCTCATATATTTCTATATATAGAGGACTTTCTCTCTTGGTTTTAGGGTTAGAAAAAATAAGGAGTGAGAAAATCTTTTTGAAGAGCAAATTTTGGAAAATTCCTCTCTCTCTCTCTCTCTACAATTCTCTCTCTTTTGCAACTTGCATAGCCTTTGCCTAAACACTCTAAAAAAACCTAGAGAGCTTCTTGGTGAAGTGACTTGAGCTTGAATTTGAGCTCTTGGGGCACTTGAGAGTGAAATTTATGGTTTGTAACTCAAAGAAACATTCCTCTTCAAGAGCTATACCTTCTAGTCCTTTTGTACCATCTTTACACTACTTGTTTTCCATCTTTTCTACTATTTTTTGGACTATTTATTACCTGCATTTTTGGGCTGAAACTAGTGGTTTAAGGCCATTAAAGGTAGAGGGGTTGATAGCCATTCTTTGAACCATGATTTTAAGGCCTTTGCCCTTGTGTTTCCTACCTTGTTATTAACTTTCTTTTAGTTGTTTACCACTGGTTTTTAGAGTTTTCCAAAGGCTAAAAATCATGTTTTGAAGTCCCAAAAATGGAGGGGGTAGCCTCCCCTCCTTGTGCTTGTTTACTAGCTTAATTGCTCCATGTTTTTAGCTTACTCTTTTAGCTGTTTTTACTTTAATTCCAGCACTATTTTTGCTTACTTTAGGACTGTTTTGGGCTAGTTGTGTTGTTTATGCTTTATATTACATGCTTGTAGTGTAATGATCCTCATAAGTTTGGTGGTTTAGGCCTTAGCCACCAACCTATTTGAGTTGATAGTGTTTATTTCTTGCTTTCCATACTTGTATTCATTTCTAATCACCTCTGCAACCTGTAGACACCCCATTTTTGACCGACCTTAAGACTCAAACGTCATCGATTGAGCGCTCGGTGATTGCGCATGTTGTGCTCGTGTCGAGGTTTCGGAGTTCTTGGCTGGGAGCCTCACTTCCGGACCTCGGGACTTTTTTGTACTTTGACTCGATCTGCGAACGAAGTCTTGTTTTCTCTTCCCAGAGGGAGGGAGAGGTCTTGTAGACCATCTCTCAGTGGCCGTAGACTACTTTTCGTGGTTGTAGGCCACTGTTCCCGTTTGGAGACTAGTTTCCGATTTTCGGAGCCGTCGGCCGTGCGTCTCGATTCGAGACCGCTTAACATTCTCCGTTTGGCACGTTTTTTGGAACACACCTTGTTTCCTCTATCTAGAGGGACACTGTGGTCTGGGAGACCACTTTTTGTGCTCAACAGCCAGTTTTCGAGGCCCCCGGCCGCGCGTCTTGCCCCCCAAACTCTCGTTTTGCATCCGTGTTGGTTCGTTCTTGGCACGAACTTTGTTTTCCTTGTTTGGAAGGTGGTACAAGGGTGGGAGACCAGCTTTCTCTTTGGAAACCACTTTTCTCCCCGCCAGCCATTTTCTGGTCGGGAAACTGGTTTTCTTGGTCTTTGGGCCACATTTTCTAGTTTCCCACCCCACCATTGGCTTGCTTTCAGTGTGGAGACCACCATTACCCTTGGCCGACCACTTTTTATCTGGGAGACCACTTGCCCTGGTCAGCCGACCAGGGAAAGTGGTCGGCCGACCACCTTTTCTGGTCGGCTGGTTTCCTCATGTTTTGTCAGATTGTGTGGATGCCAGCTGTGCCAGCTGGAAGGCACAGACTGTATCCTCCATACACGTGTATGGAGGATTTGCATCCAAGCTTTTAGCTTCTTGAGGAAGCTTTAGCTTCAAACCTCTATAAGAGAGGCCCTCCCTCTCCTTTGCACAGGTTGAGAATTTTGTTGAAGGCAAAATACATATCTCTCTCTATATCTCTATATTTTGGCTCAAAGTGTGTATTGTTCTTGACCTATTACACCACACCTCATAGCCATACACCTCCACCATTGATCTGAGGTTCTTGGAGGGTATTTTCAGAGGTTGAAGAGTTGGTTTTTGGTCCCAAAACTTGCTGGTTTTTGGTCCCAAAACTTGCTGGTTTTGCTGAGCTTCAAGGGTAACTCATTTTCCCTCTTTTTAAGCTGTATCTTGATCATTCTCTTAGCCATACTTGCATGCATATTTAGGCTTTGTTGTCAATTGAAAAAAGCTTCATATTTAAGTGTTTTTCATGTTTGTTTAAGGCTCTTTTGGTGTTGAGGGTCATCTACCCTCTTGCATGCTCTATTTAGCCTTGTTTTATGCCATGCCATGAGACCTTTGTGTTGATCTTTGCTTGGCCTTTTAGCCACTGAAATCCAGCGGATTTTCAGTGGTTGGAATGTGGTTTTGAGGGCCTAAATCAGAGAGGCGAGACCCTCTCTCTTTTGGCCTTGTTTGTTTGCATTTTTGGCCTTTCAAAGGAGCACATACTTTCATACTTCCAAGGCTTGGTTCAGGCCCTTTTTGGTGACTTTTGGGACCTGCCTAGACTCTGTCTATGGTTGGTTTGGTCACATTGTGTTTTCCTCTTGCATGTGTAGAATAATCTCTTTCATGGCTTATCAAAGTAGCACCTCATTCTTGCATGTATTGGTCATGTCTCAGTGGGGTTTTGGCCATCAATTGGCATGTCATGATTCTATTTTTGGCTGGTTTGGTAGCCTCTCATATGCTTCATATGCTTGTAGTGTAAATCATGTTTACTAGCTTGAAATGCATGATGTTTTGGCCCTCTATTCTAGCATATTTTGGCCTTGATCCAAACTGATTTTGTTCATATTTTGGGCTACCTTAGCTCTGTTTTGAGGCCTCTTGGTCGAATGATGCTTTCCATGCATGCTTGTAGTGTAATAGCCTTGCCTACCTTTGAGTTTTTGAGGTCTCTTGCATGCTTAACTTGAGGTATTTGCATGTTTTGGCATTATGAGGAATGTTATTTCAGAGCTTATTTCTTGGCCATATTCTCATGTTTGTCACTCTTTCAATGTGCTTGAGAGTTGCATCATTATACCCCATTTGTGAGCCATTGCATGAGCTTCATTTTTGTGCCTTTCAAGCCATCATCTTAGTTCACTTTTGCCCCTATTCTGGCCTACATAGGGTCTGTTTGGAGTTGGTTTGGCCATTTGAGCATTGCCTTGCATGCCTATAGTGTAATACACTTCACTAGTTTCGGTGTTTGAGCCATTCAATATGCATTGTGTGAGTTGTTTACATCATTTGGAGTCACTTTGTTTGCCATTTCAGAGTTGGAACATGTGTCCTTGCACTCCATATTTCATCCTTTTCAATGCGTTTGGAAAGTTGTGTTTTATGCCTTAGGCTTGGGGCCATTGCATTAGGCATGTTTGCATGAGTTTTGGAGCCTTGTTTTCATCATCTTTGGCCATTGATTTGGGTGTGGCTGAGGCCCATCCATTTTGGTTTAAGTCCATTTTGCATCGAGTATGCCATTGTAGTTCATAGCATTGAGTATGCCAAGTTGTCGCATGATTGATCATTGCATTGTGCATGCCTTGTTCATCTCATTGTGTACATTAGTTCCATGTGCATTGTGTATGCTAGTGTCATGAGCATTGTGCATGCCATGTAGCTTATAGCATTGTGTATGCTAGTTGCATGTTTGCATGTTATCCCTTGCATGTTTGCATCACTTAGTTGCATTGCATTAGGATTGCATGCTAGAGTTGCATTTGTGCATACCATGTTGAAATAGGAGTTAGTCCGAACACAGGAAATGAGGGACGTCTCGTACTCAAAGTGACGAAACGTGCCTCGATTCCCGGTCGCCGACATTCTTGACTACCCATGATGGAGTTATTGGCTTTAGGTACTTGTATGTGCATTCATTTCACATTGAGTCGTGTAATTCGGCTCCTCGGCCATCATGCATCGAAATGCGTGATTGGTGGCCCGAGGGTCAAGGACTACACTCCCTTGAGCTTATGCAATGATGGGGAGAGTGGTCGTGCACACATGTGTTGCAAATACTTTGTCGTGCCTCTCTCTTTCCTTTGTTACAGAAAACCAGAAACCAGGAGAGGAAACTGGTCGGCCGACCAGATTTACTGGCAGGCCGACCACCTTTTTTGGTTTCCACCACAAAAGGTGGTCGGTAGTTGGTCTCCCATGCCTATAAGCTGGTCGGCAGCCTTCCCACAGATTCCCAGGGTGGAGTTTCATCTCTCTGGAGCTTTGTGCAAGTTTCTGAGATCAATTGCAAACAAAGGCAAGTCGGGACGTCGCGAGGGATTTCCGAACAAAGCAATTCAAGCATGCATGCATCCTTTCTCATTCAAAGCAGAGCTGAGGCAACCTAGTTCATTTAGTTTGTATGCTCATTTAGATTGCTTACTAGGTTAATGTTGTGTAATAATTAGCTGTAGCTTATTATTCATTTCGTTGTGTAATAACTAGTCTAATTAGATTAGCTTAGGTTAGCTAGTTGGGTTTGTATTATTTATTCGGACCCTCCGTCGAGAGGGCGAATTTTGTAATAAGTGTGCGTGTGTGTGCTGCATGTCTTCCAACCCCACGTCTTTCACCCTTTTATTTACCAGCTTACGATGGTTAGTTTTAGGGCATGTTTCAATTAGCATCCTTATGCTTCGCATGTTTGCATTCATTCATCTGTCTTGCATGCACCGGGCTCGGCACATCATACTAACTGCATTGTATTTCAATTTCGAGTTGAATACATGTTATCTGTAGCATCTCATATGCCATCTTAGAATAGCCGAGCCTATCTTAGTTGCATTTTGCATATGTTGCATTAGCCATCTTAAAATGAACTAGGATCATGCATTGATTACTAACTAGTTTCTGTTTTGGCTTGGAGTACTCGGTGAGTGTTTATGCTTTAGCATCCTTGCATGTGTGTGAGTGACTGCCATGATAGCATGCTTGCAATGAGGCTAACTGCTTATGTGATATACCTGCCTGAATGCTTGTGGGTGAAGGTTGGATTATTTAAATTGGAATAATTCATCGATTGCGAGTTTTAAGCCCACTTGAGAGTGGCAAATCACCATGTTTTCTAAGCCCACTTGAGGGTGGCAAAATCCGCATTTTAGCCTACTTGCAAGTAGCAAACCGTTTTCAAAAACAAACATGAGATGTTTTGTTCCAACTTAGACGATCCAATCTATACTTGTATACTGTGCGCATCACGTAGCAATTCTAGGCTAATAAACTGGAATAAGAGCACATCTGTTTTCAAAAACAAGATATCATGTTTAGTAGTGGCCGATCTTTGATCGGGCGAGCGGGGGTGCTCATTGCATGACCTTCCCCAATCGTACCCAAGTTCCCGAGCCGAGGCAACTTTGGTGATGACGGACACGTGGCCTTAGGCATGAGTCAGGGTTTCCTAAATTCTCCCAAAATAAAATATTTAGGTGGCGACTCTGTATCTGGCAAAGCAGTCCATGTTTGGCACTTCTTTCTAAAAATCAGTTTTTCAAAACGATTTGCCGGATTTGGACTCTTTGGTGATTTATCAATCTCGTATTGCACTTTGCGAGATCAATTAAGAACCGTGACATTGAGTCCGAACTGTAGTAAGCCCAATGAACAAAACGGGATTTTTCCCGGGACGTTCGGGGACGTCTACACAACCTCCTTCCTTTTTTGGTTTTTTCTTTGCTTTGAAAGTTGGTTCAAACTAGTTGCTTGTTTAAAGCTTGAGATTGAGGTCTTGTGCTTAATGGTTTAATCCCTTTGGGGGTTCATTACCAACGGCATAATACATCTCTCATACCTAAAACAATTCTTGGTTTGATGCTTCTTTCCATTAGAGGACTTCAAGCTCACCTTTGGCCTTAATTTACTAAGGAATGGTTAGTAATTTAAAATAGAGTAATAAAATGAAGACTAAAAAATAATACAAGATAATAATTTGGTTAGGGTTCAATCGGACGTTAATTGAACCCTTGAGTCTTGGATCGTTTCACACTTGTTAGTGATGTAAACAATTCAAGAGTCAATGTCAACCCCTTCCCTTGATCAATCCATGATAGGGAGGGGGTTTGAGAGTCTTTCTTTGTTGCATTTATTGAACTTGCACACTTTGGTTCATAGGCCATCATGCAATGAAATTGCATCAATTGATGGTTTGTGAATCAAGTTTACCACTCCTTTGAGCTGTTTGATGATAAGGAGGGTAAGTTGTGCAAACAACCCTTGAGAATACCCTGCTCTTACTCTATTTGCTATCTGTTACAACTGGAAGAACCAAGCATCAGTGGCTAGCAGGCCACTTTTTGTGGCCAACAGGCAAACTTTTGTGGACAAAAACCATCATTTGTGGCAGGCAGGCCACCACTTCTAGCCAGCCGGCCACCTTTGCAAAACCCAGCAGTGCCCTTTTGAAATGAAAGAGAGTTAGTTTTGAGGTGAAAAACAGTGCAATTGTTCTACTGTGCAACAATGGCATCTGGCAGCAGAACAGTGGCTTTTTTGGATGGAAATCCGCGCATGCATAAGCATTCCTCATTTCCCGAGGCAGAGTAGTTAGAGTAGTTAGCTTAATACTTCTCTCATATTGTATTCATGTTGTAATTAGTTAATTTGTAATTCATTAGTTAGTTCTAATTTGCTAAATAGTTAATTAGTGTAATTAATTAGCTAGTTACATAGACTATTTAATTTGTTGTAATAATTAATTAGCTAGTTTAGTTAATTATTTCATTCGTTTTGTAATAGTTAGTAATTCGTAGTAATTAGCCTAGCTAGTTAGTTTATTCGGATTCTATTGCATGAGGGCACACAATGTTTCAACCTCACGTCTTTCTCCCTTTTATTTATTTGCTTATGATGGTTAGTTTAGGGCATCATGTTTTGTTTAGCATCTCTCATGTTTGCATCCACTTGTCGTACATACATTGAGGCTTAGTTCATCACGCTAGCTTGCATTGTTAGGATAACACTTATTTGAAAACGTGCTTAGACCGCCTGCTATCAAATTGATTAACATGCCATGTTAAGTAGCCGAGCCTATTTAGTAATTGCATATTGCATGCGTTGCATTAGTCATATTGCATTTGTTAGGGTCATACATTTTTTCTAACTCTGTTGTTTATTTTGGCTTGAAGTATTAGGTGAGTTTTTACTCGCTTTAGCATATCGCATGAGTATGATTGTTGCCATATCCAACATGTTCACCATGAGGCTAATTGCTTAAATGATATAACTGTTTGAATGCCTGTAAATGAAGGCTAGTTGCTTGACTTGAGATAATTTGATTAATGTCCATTTTAGCCCACTTTTTGGAGTGGCACATTCATAAACTCTTTTCAAAATAAAACATGAAATCAAACGTTCCAATTCTTGCAAAATTATTCTATACTTGTGTAAGTCACATAGTAATGCTAGTCTAATAAATCGGAACAAGAGCATATAATGTAAATAAGAATCACATCAAGATTAGTAGAGGCTGATCTTTGATCGAGCGAGGAGGGTGCTCAATTCATGACCTTCTCCTCTCGTACTTAAGTTCCCGAGCCGAGACAACTTTAGTGATGACGGGCTAGTGGTCTTTGGCACGAGTCTTGGGTTTCCTAAATTTTTCAAAAATATTTAGGTGGCGACTCTGAAATCTGGCAAAGCAGTCTATTTTTGGCATTTTATTCAAAACATCGATTTTCCAAAAGAATTGCTGGATTTGGACTCTTTTGTGTTTTCACTATTTCACATTGCAATTGTGAAGTCAAATTCAGAGCCACGGGTAGAGTTCAAACTGTAGGGCTTCTCGTCTTTCAAAAGGAGCGCGAAAAGTCGAGCTACAGTTTCTGGCGACTCTGCTGGGAAAATTAGAGAACTTGACTTGAACTTCATGATATGAAATTTTATCTACACTTATATATATTTTTACATTGCATTTGCATTGGTGCGCCTAAGTCACTGTGTTTACCATCTGCTATTCCTAGACAGTTTACCGGAGGCTTGCCCAAAAGCTTGCCAAAAGGCTGACCGGTCATGGGCTTTGCCATGTTGGGAACACAACCCTTGGATCTGGACTACCGCTATACCATTTGATCTTCCTTTCACTTCTCAGTGTTAGGTGTGAAAGGTATATTAGGTAGTCTTGCTGAGGTACCCCTTTGACCATTTGGCCTAGTTGTATATAGTAAAGCTATAATGACTGTTCCAACTTAGGACAGGATACTCTCCCATATGCAGGATGATGTGATACTGCTTGTTTGAGTAGTAAAACTGTAGATCACTCCAAAGCTAGGACAGGGAAACCCTAAACCTCTCATAGGGGTGTTTTGCGTGTTTTTGTGCAAAATGTGAAATCTTTGGAAATGTGTGATGCAATCCTGAGAGAGTATTAATCTTGAGGCGATTCCTTTCAAACTTGAGGGTCATATCAGAATCAGAATTTGGGTCTAAATCCAGGGGTTTGTGTTTGATATGGGTGAATTTTCAGCAAAACCAGAACAAGGGCCAAATTGTATCTTGTTTTGTTTTGACCAACACACCCAGTATCCTAATCTGATTAGGCATTTTTTTTTAAATGCCAGGTGTGTCTGAGCCAAAGAAAGAGCAATACCCGCCTTAAACCCATCACAGTCTATCCAATCCCAGAAAAAACTCACTCAGCAAAGGTCCAGTCCATCTGATCCCTAAAGGCCAATTCAGAAAAGATCCATCCAATGCCAAAAGATCCATTCTAAAAAAAAAAAAAAAAAAAAAAAACAATCCAATCGAACCCGTCTAGACTTATCCAGTTCAAATACATCAAGTATAATCGGATTGAAATCCTTATTAGTCAGCTCTTAGCTTATACCCATCCATTTCCCGGATTGCCGATTCAGCAAACCCGTGATGACACAGAGTCTAGAAGAAGTTGTGGCCATGATAGCGGCGTTAAACTAAGGAATTTCCATGCAAGATGAGACCAATGCTGAAATGCAAAGCCCATCTGGGGCATCCACTACACATTCAATCCCAAGCCCACAGCCGAGCCTTGATCCACCTCCGCGTACTGAAGATTTGCAAGGTCTGAATCCTTGAGAAGGGTTGGCTCAAGCTCTAGTTTTCAGACCCCTGGTGCAGCCTAATGAGAGGCTTTATCCCCTTGATATTAATGAGCTCAATCCAACCTTGTTAAAAATTGCTAACCTTGAGAAGCAATTCAAAAAGGCACAGGAACTTAATTCCATTTCTGACATTGAGGATGAGTACACCAAGGCTGCCGTAAGGCTCCCAGATAGATTCAAAATGCCACACATTGACCGTTTTGACGATTCTGGAGATCCTATGGTACATATCCGACTTTTCTTGGATGTTCTTAAACCAATGGGTATGACTAAGCCTCAGAAACTCTCTCTGTATGGAAGAACCCTATCGGTATAGCAGCCACTTCATACGCCAAGTTGGAGAATAAAGTGAAGTAGAACTGGGAAGAATTGGCTGAGGTGTTTGTCAATTAGTACTCTTACAATACCCAAATTGAAATGACCACACAAGAGCTTGAAGCAACCCACCAAAATCCTAAAGAACCATTTGTGGAATTTGTTACAAGGTGAAGAGCAAAGGCAGCTATAGCTCAATTTTTTTGGGCCCCCTTTCGGAAGGCGAATAAGCCCTACAGTTCGGACTCCCATGGTTCTAAATCTAATCTCACGAGTGCAATGTGAAATTGATAAACACCAAAGAGTCCAAATCTGGCAAATCTTTTGGAAAATTAATTTTGAATCAAATTGCCAAAAATAGACTGTTTTGCTAGGTACAGAGTCGCCACTTAAATATTTTGTTTTGGGAAAATTTAGGAAACCCATGACTCGTGCCAAAGGCCACGTGTCCATCATCACCAAGATTGTCTCGGCTCGGGAACTTAGGTACAGAGGGAAAAGTTATGAATTGAGCACCCCCTGCTTGGCCGATCAAAGATCGGCCTCTACTAATCATGATATGATTTTTATCAACATTATATGTTCTTGTTCCGGTTATTAGGCTAGCATTACTATGTGATGTGCACACACACAAGTATACACTAAATTGCAAGAATTTGAACGTTTCGAGTCATGTTTGTTTTGAAAATTGTTTCAAAATATGTATCACTTGAAAAAGTGATCGCATATGAACATTTACTCAAATCATTCCAATTCAAGCAATAAGCCTTCATCCACAAGCATTCAAGCAGTTATAGCATTTAAGTAATTAGCCTCATGGCAAGCATGCTAATCATGGCAACAATCACATTCGTGCAATTATGCTAAAGCTAATAAAGGCTCACCAAGTACTCCAAGCCAAAAAAGATGAGTTAGAAAAATGCATGATTCTAACTTATGCAATATGACTAATGCAACGCATGCGATATGCAATCTAAATAGGCTCGACTACTTAATATGGCATATGAATCAATTAAATAACATGCGGTTTAAGCACGTATTCAAAGAAGTATTAGACTAACAATGCAGTTAGAATGATGAACCAAGCCTCGGTGCATACAAAACAAATGGATGCAAACATGAAGTATGCTAAACAAAACGTAATGTCCCTACTCTAACCATCATAAGCTAGTAAATAAAAGGGAGAAAGACGTGGGGTTGAAAAACATACACGTTATTACATTGTGCTCTCACGAAGGAGAGTCCGAATGAATAAACTAGCTAACTAGCTAACTAATTAAAGCTAAGCTAATTATTACAAAACAAATGAATAAATAGCTAAACTACTTAACTAATTATTACAATACAATGGATTAACTAATTATTCTAGTTAACTAATTAATTAAATAATTACAATGCAAGTGCAATTAAAATAAGTAATTAAACTAAACAACTAACTACTACGCCTCGGGAAATGAGGGATGTTCATGCACATGCTCGGTTCCCACCCAAAAAGCCACTGTTTTGCTTCTGGAGAGCCTTTGTTGCACAGAGAACACACACACTGTTGCCCACTTCCAGAATAACTCTGCTCTACTTAAAAAACACACTGCCAAATTTTGCATCAGTGGGCGGCCGGCCAGTGATGAAGGTTGCCAGCCACCAGTGATAGCTGGTCGGCCATCAAAGGTGGTCTGTCGGCCACCTGCAGGCCATGGAAAGTGGCATGCCGGCCACTACTGCCCAATTCTCCTTGCTGCAACAGAGGACAAACAGAGTATATACAGGGTATTTCAAGGGTTTGTTTGCATAACTCACCCCTCCTTTTCGTGAACAAATCAAAGGAGTAGCTAGTTCGGTTCACAAACCATCAATGGATGCAATTTCATTGCATGATGACTTATAAAACCAAGTGTGCAAGTTCAATAAATGCAAAACAAAATGAGACTCTCAAAAACCATCTCCCTATCATGAAAGATCAAGGGAAGTGATGACCTTGGCGACTTGAATCATTTCATCACTAGCAAGTATGAAATGGTCCAAGTTCCATGTGTTCAATTAACTTCTGATTGAACACAACCAATTATTATCTTGCTCACTTTTAATTCCAAGTTTTAGTTACTCGATTTTAACTTTACCAACCATCCTTTAATTCATTAAGTCCAATGGTGAGTTTAAGTCCTCTAAATGGAAAGAAGGCTCAAATCACAAGTTGTTTTAGGCATGAAAGAGACATCATACCATTGGTAATGAACCCCAAAGGGATTAAACCATTAAGCATGACACCTCAATCCCATACGTTAAACAAACAAGTGGTTTGAACCACTTTCAAAGCAAAATAAAAATCCAAGAAAGGAGGGAGGTTGGAAAGATTATTAGTGCTGAAAATTAGTAAGAAAAGCATAAATAAATGCTATCAACTCAAACAAGATGATGTCTAAGGCCTAAAGCACCAAGCTTATGAAGACTATTACACTACAAGCATGCAAAACAAAGCTCAAATGCAACTAACAACCCAAAATAGTGCTAAAATAGCCTAAAAAAAGTCCTCAAACATGCTGGAATTGAGCTAAAAAAATCTAGATTGATATGCTAAAACATGGCACAAACTAGGCTAGTAAGCAAGACACAAAGAGGGAAGGCTAACCCTTCCAAATTTGAACTTCAAAACATAATTTCGGCCACTAAAAAAGCTCTGAAAATCAGTGTTTAAAAGCTTGGAAAAAGATAGTAAAAGGGTGGGAAACACAAGGGCTAAGGCCTCCAAAACAAGGTATAAAGAATGGTAAACCACCCCTCAACCTTTAATGGCCTTAGAACCCAAGTTTCAACCCAAAAATGTAGAAATTTTACAGTCCAAAATCAATGGAAAAAACAGCAAGAAAGATGTAGAGAAAGTAAGTAAATTGGCAAAGCTTTATACCTCTTGAAGAGAAGAAGCAATTCAAAAGCAACAAAGCCAAGCAAACAACATCGTCTAAAGCTCAAACCAAGCTCAAAGACACTTCAACTCAAAGATAAGAAGATTTGGTTAAGGGTGTATAGGAAAAGGTTGAGGAATTGTAGGCAAAAGTGTAGAAATTTGCTAGAGAGAGAGAGAATTGTAGAGAGAGAGGAAAATTTTTTATCTCAAAATTTTCTAACCTTACAACGTGAAAGAGAGGCCCTCTATATATAGAAAACATGAATTCTCTACAAGGATATCCAGCCCTATACGTGGGTGCAGATGCATGCATCTGTGCAAATAGCTGGCACAGCTAGTATAAAATATCTACAAAAGAAACTAGTAGCTAGCCAGCCGGCCATCACTGGTGGTCGACAGCCTCAAAAGGTGGCTGGCAGGCCACCAGAAGCTGCAGGCTTGAAGAACCAAGGCTTGGTTCAAGAATGAGGTAACAAGGGTGTTGGGTTTGAAAGGCTCAAAGCTGCGGCATTCCGCTAAGGACTTCTAGCACTTTGCGAGCATATAAACTCATCATCGGGTGTGTATGCAATGGTGTCCAAGTCGTAAGGGCCGTCAAAAATAGGGTGTCTACAGCAGCACAAATGACAAATCGACCTTCTGAGAGGGACAACTGCAGATAGTGGTACAAAACCTTGAGCATGATACGTTGCAAAAGTTAATAGTCGCTCCACTATTCACTTTCAAAATTTGCATGAATTAGGGATTCAGATTGAGAGTGCATTTAACAGAGGGATTATTCCTAGAACAAGCAAACCAATAAAGAGGGTGTTTTTCGGAACACTATTCCCAAACCTACTAAAATCAACACAGTCACCACTGCCGACCCTTTTACCAAATCCAACCCACAAACAACCAGCCCAACCTGAGCTCAAGGTAGGACTTTTATCCCCCTTTATATAAGCCTAACCAGCGCACTAAAAATCCTGATGGAAAGGGTATCTCAAACCCTTCGATCCCTAACCTCTTCCTAACCGACTCCCTGCTAGACATAACCCCACCAAGTACTGTGCGTACCATCAGCAACGCGGTCATGGCACCGATCATTGCTACCGCCTTCGTTATGAGGTTCAGAATCTTATCAATAACCAGATAATAGCTCCACCTCAAGACCCCAATGTTACCACCAACCCACTTCCCATCCATGACCAAGTATCTTATCCATACCTTAACCTCATCCATACACTGCCACCTCCCTTCAACCCCAGCATATACATCACCTCGGCCTATTTACCTAAGCCTGAGGTGTTCATTCCAAAAATCACTGACTTATGCACGATGGATGCACCTAATCTGGTTCGAGTACAACAAGAGCGCCAAATGGCCGAACTCATTACTACTCAGATGTTCAGAATGATTGAAGACCTTCAAAGAACGATAGCAGATTTAACATTTGGGGTTTCGATCCTGTCACAAAGCTCCCCAATCCTAGGGCGAGCTGCAGTTGAAAAGGGCCGACCCGAAGCCATCTCAAGTCTGGGTGATGACAGATCAACAACAAATGGGCATCGCTTCGATATAGCCACCCAATCCCTTGGCCAAGCAGAAGCAAGTGGCAAGAACAAAACTGGGACAAGTATTGATCCCTATGCACAACTTCAGTGGGCTATTAAGACTTTGAAGGTCAAAGGGATGAACAAGCAGCAAGTGCTCGAAGTTGTGGCAAAGATTGTGGATGACACTTTTATTGCTCAGGTTGAGGGCATTTTGAATCAAGGGGCAAACAATAGAAAGGGATGCTTTACCAGAAACACCCATCCTAATTCCATTCCTAAACCTATGAATACCCCCGACCAACACCCGCCACTCCATTTGCCAATATTTCCAAACCTAATGCTCCCTTCCCCAAAAACGAACCTTCGCCCAACTCCATATGAGCCTAACCTGTGCATTGAAGGTACTGATAGAGAAAGGATATCTCAAACCGCTCAATCCTCGACCTCTCCCTAATCCTCTCCCACCTAAACATGACCCTACCCAATATTGCGCATTTCATCAGTAGTACAGTCACCATACTGACCGTTGCTTTCGCCTTCGCCATGAAATTCGAGACTTGATTGACAATAAGGTCATCACCCCACCTGAAAATCCCAAAGCTATCAATAACCCTCTCCCTGACCGCAATAGATTTCCACTCCATAACATAAAACCCATACACAGCTTGCCACCAACCAACCATCACCCTAGCCAACACATCATTCCCGCCAGTGAGCCCAAACCCATTGTGTTCATTCCTAAATCTTCTGATTCCGATCTGAGCAAAAGGAACAAAATCTTTGAAGAGCTGGAAAGTTTACTTGATCTTGGTGAGTTCAAGCTTAATGAAGCAGTGATACCAGCACTAGCGGTTGGAATGATGAATCTCAGTCTCAGCTAAGCTAATTGTCGAAAGCACTTGGGAAGGACCTTCTGAAGTAGGGGCATGGTGTGAAAAAGTAATTGTTTCAGTCAAAAAGATGTATGGGGACAATGTAATTATGAGGATTAATCTGTGAGACTCGATTTGAAGTCAAAAATCAATCCTTCTGGTTGTGGATGTGTATTGCTAAATTGAAAGCAGGTCTGGACCTTCTTGTGGACTACGCAAAGTTGTTTTTGAAATTCTGCAGATGGACTTGGAGAAGGAAAACCTTTTGTCTCATAAATGCTTATTTGGTTTTGAGTTGTATCTGGCAAATAGTTGTTATGAGTTTTATTTTCTTTGTCTTTTCTTGCGTTGTTGCGTTAGTTCAATCTTTTCTTTGAGTCGCTCTCATGTACCCTTAGATCTTCATCTTTATAAAAAAGTGGGAGTCAAGTTTTTGATCATTTTACCGTGTCTATAGTGATGCATTTGTGACTTTTTGCAAATAGAAAAAAGCTTTTAAATTTGTTTTTTGAATGAGATTCTGTTAATAAGCTCGAATGTTGAGAAGGATCCCCCGATGTGAATTCTGACTTATCGGCGGAAAGTCATTCATGATTTCAAAAATTTTAAGTTGTTTCTTTTGCAAAACTTGCAAAGATAGGTTTAGAATTGTGTGGGTATTCTACATTGTCCTAGTGATTCTCTTCGCCGTTAGGGGATCATGTTGGCAAGCACAAGATGGCTTTCAGACCTACAAGTACAAGGCAAATTTCAGACCTCACCAATCATAGAATTTCTACCCTGGTGTTTTCATTATTTCAAAGAGAAAAGGATAAAAGAAACCAAAAAGAAAGAGAAAGAAAAAAAAAGGAAAAAAAGAAGAAAAAAAAAGGAAAAATGAAAGAGAAACGAAAAAAGAAAAAAAAAGAAAAAAAAAAAAAGTCAACCATATGTAGGTGTAACATGCCCTGGGGTACTCGCCTGCATTAATTAAACAGTTCGGACTCCCAATCTCTTTGATCTCCGTCTCACGAATGTAATGTGAAACGTAGATGAGATTCCAGATTTGGCAACTTTTATTGAAAATCCATTTTATTGCAATTTTGTCAAAAATGGACTGCATCATCAGATTTCAGAGTCGCCACCTAATATTTTGAGAAATTAGGAAACCTATGACTCGTGCCAAGGCCACTGTTCGTCCTAACCAAAGATGCTTGGCTCGGAACCTTAAGTATGAGAGGGGAAGGTCAATAATGACCACCCCCGCTCACCCGATCAAAGATCAGCCTCTACTAAACCATGATACAAAATTTATTTTCTTTATATGTTCATGTTCTGATTATTTAGTAAATCCTAAAATTTACTATGTGAAGCATACAAGTATAGACTAGTTTGCTCAAATTGGAACAATTCAATTTCATGTTTGTTTTTCGAAAAGGGTTTGCATTTGCCACTTAAGTGGGCTTAAAGTTTGTGAATTTGCCACTACAAAGTGGGCTTAAAACGCACATTCGTTGAATCATTCCAATTCAAGCAACAAGCCTTCATCCACAGGCATTCAAACAGTTTATCATTTAAGCAATTAGCCTCATAGTAAGATGCTAAACATAATAAGAAAATTACGTACAAGTGGGATGCTAAAGTATAAAAACTCACAGATTTACCGACGTCCCACGAACAAGGTACAAAACAAAATTAGAAAAATATGCATGATCTTATATACAATTTCTAATGCAATTCACTCATGAGATGCAGCTAAAGATTCAGCTTCTAAGATATAGCATGTGAAATATTGCAAACATGTGATAGCGCACAAAATCATATAATAATCAATTAAATCACAAAGATGCAACTTTAGCTAGATCAAGATGCATGAAACATGGATGCAAAGCATAGATATGCATGACATGTTAAATATACATATGTACAGTTAGGGAAAGCATTTAAAGAATAGAATAGATAAGAAGCGGGGTGGGAAATTATTATAACATTTTAAATATTACAGATCCAAAGAAAGAGAGGAGGGAATAAGAAAATAAAATAAAACCTCACAAAACACTCAAAATAAAAAAATAAATGTAAGCAGTGACACATGAATCACTCTTGGCAGAGATGGCTATCGTATGGAGTCAAAGGAGAATCACTCGTTCAGTCACCATGACTAAACCAACTGCAGATCGAAAATCGCCACATAGTAACTCATCCAAAACATGAGCCTTCATCAACGAACAAGTCCACAAATCCATAAAAAAACCATCTTCAATATAAACCAAACCTGGCCCATGGCCACTACATTACCAGTATATATATATTATATATACGTACTCAATCACTATTTGGAAATCACTTGGAACCCGCCCACTGTAAATGCGCCAAAGAGCCACCAAACTACACCATGTGATCGACCAATCCTACCTGCCAGCTCAAGCAATCCATGCGAATAGACCACACTCATCATCTTGCCCCGAACACGTAACCAACCCACGCCCAAACGCATGCATACCCTTACGAACCCATCCCTGCCAATTGCTATCATCCATGTTCCCAACAGTATCCCTACCATAACTCCCTTGACAATCATCAGCATTTCCAAAGCTTTGCTGATACCCAACGTCCCCTCCACATCAAGCCCTCTATTGTACCTCCCATAACCATCAGTTGCACCACTATTATGTTTATAATCATTGGCTCCTCTGTTATTTGGTTGATAACTATTTGCATAGTCCTCATTCTCAAACTGGTGCACATCATTCCGACTAGACTTCCCTGAACCACAACCTTAGCCTCCTGTTGCAACCGCTAGCGGTGTCCTCTCAACAGTGGCCATTGGAACTGCACAATGAAAGCCGAGAGAGAGAGAGAGAGAGAGAGAGAAAAAGAGAGATTGTGTTGTATATGTTGTTTAGCTCAGATCAATGGCCCTCTCTCCATCACCTGTGGCAGTGCAGGTGAAGAAACAGCCGGTGGATGAATAGCAGGGGGTGGCTCGGTGCAGAGCTAGTGGCTGAGAAGATGAAGCAGAGCTGTGGTCAGTGAGAAGGCAAATAGAGCTGTCTGCCGAGAGAGAGAGAGCGAGAGAGAGAGAGAGAGAGAGAGAGAGAGAGCGAGAGAGAGAGTGGGTGTATGTGTGAATCTGTTAGCTCCCTCTATTTCTCTGTGTGTCTATATCCATTGTAGAAAGAGAGAGCCATCCTCCGTTGGGTTGATGATCCGTGAGGGAGAGAGAGATAGTGTCTTCATCCTTTTATTCGACCACCCCGAGAGAGCTCTTAAGAGAGAGATCCCTTTTTTTAAAACCCATCCCCTTATCTTCAAAACATCATCATCCTTGATCATCCTTCTTTTTAATGTCCCACCCATGGCAATATATTCTCATCTTTTATGATTATATTCTCCAACACAATTTCACTCAAAAAACACATTATGATTCCTCTCTTTTCTTTCTTTCTTTAAAGATATTCTCTACCACCCATGCTTACCATAACTCACGACCATAACTCACCATCCTCTATCTCTTAAAATAATTTATCCTTTTTCCCACCCAAAAACTCATCATATTAATCATCTTTTCCATCCACAAAAACATAATCATATATATTGTCTAATCTTCCACCACTCCATCATCGTAACCATATATTCTCTCTTTTCTTTATCTTCACCCAAAATCCCACTGACCTCTTTTTGTTATTTTTTTTATTTTTTATTTTTTATTTTTTATTTTTTTGTTTGTTTTTTATTATTTTATATAAAAACACCTAAAAATATGTACACACATAGAAAATTATAAAATATTATAACATACTACAAATTAATAATTTGGCCAAAATGGGTGAGGTTTGGGATTAAAGTTTTAATCTGATTTTTTTGCAGAGAAATTCATAAAATGGCATATTCTAATTTTCATCATGGGGTTTTCAAAAGAAAGTGCCCAAGTCTTAGGTCCGGTCAAAATGGGATGTCTACAGTTGCCCCTCTTTGACAGAACTCGAAGTCATCTCATGACGTGAGTGAATGACAAAGCCCGAAGACGACCCTTTTGACAAGGCCGTAAGACTTGGGCAATCAAACAAGATGCAATGCATGTGGTTGAACCAGAAGGTTGCCTACATATTCCTTTACAAGGAATCAAACCAACATAGTTCATGGCCAGAATGCAAATGATATGCTCAAAATGCAGTTTGAAAGTTGGACTTACACGCTTCGCGAAGCCGATTGTTTAAAAATTCATGATTTATACAATGCAATGCAATGTCATGGAGTGATGATAAAGATATGAAGATGGCAACATGGGAGGCAAGCTTAGTGCAAGACACACGAAGCAAGCCACATTTCTACCTAGCTATGTTTGCAACTTTCCCTATTCTCCAACAGGGTGACAAACTAGGTTAGTTCAGTTTGCAAAGTTAAGGCGCATACAAACTATCTCAACCTATGGGGTTACCATACAGATTTCAAGCCGGGGATACACCCCTGGGTATTTAAACCAGACTTTAGACTCGAAAATCCCAAACCTTTTGCATTCTAGGCATCGTCATTCAAACTCTAGTTTCCACCGTCTCAGTTGATCTCCTAGGAACTCATTACAAACACAGTCAGGTGGCTATACCAGACCGATTGAAGTTGTTCGGGCACAACAAACACCAAAGGAATTGCACCTTTAGAGGATTTAAGGTCTCCTAAACCACGGGAGTGCACAAGATAGTACGAGCGGGGTTGCACAAGATAGTGCGATGTAGGGGAATGAATGTACAAAACAGTGCTGTGTAGGTGCACAAGACAATGTGGTACATGGTAAATGCACAAGACAGTGCGATGCAAGGTGCCCAAAACAGTGCAAAAGAATTGAAATTGCACAAGACAGTGCGATGGAATTGAAATTACACAAGACAATGCGATGCGCAAGATAGCACGATTGAATTAAAATGCACAAGACAGTGCGATACGCAAGATAACGCGATTGAATTTGAATTTGCATTTGAATTGCACAAAATAGTGCGATGCGCAAGACAGCACGATTGAATCTGAATTTGAATTTGAATTGCACAAGACAGTGCGATGCGCAAGATAGCGCGGTTGAATTTGATGCACAAAACAGTGCAATGGAATTGAATTTGCACAAGACAATGCAATGCGCAAAATAGCGCGATTGATTTGAAATTGCACAAGACGATGCGATGGAATTGAAATTGCACAAGACAGTGCATGGAAGTGAAATTGCACAAGATAATGCGGTGCGCAAAATAACGCGATTGATTTGAAATTGCACAAGACAGTGCGATGGAATTGAAATTAGACAAGACAGTGCGATGGAAGTGAAATTGCACAAGACAGTGCGCTGCGCAAAATAGTGCGATTGATTAGAAATTGCAAGAGACAGTGCGATGGAATTGAAATTGCACAAGACAGTGCGATGCGCAAAATAGCGCAATTGATATGAAATCCACAAAACAGTGCGATGTGCAAGATAGCGCAATTGAATTTGAATTTGAATTTGCACAAGATAGTGCGATGCACAAGATAGCACGATTGAATTTGAATTTGAATTTGAATTTGCACAAGACAATGTGATATGCAAGACAGTGAGATTAAATTTGAATTTGAATTTGAATTGCACAAGACAGTGCGATGCGCAAGACAGCGCGATTGAATTTGAATTTGAATTTGAATTGCACAAGACAGTGCGATGCGCAAGACAACGTGATTGAACTTGAATTTGCACAAGATAGTGCGATGCGCAAGATAGCACGATTGAATTTGAATTTGAATTTGAATTTGAATTTGAATTGCACAAGACAGTGTGATGCACAAGATAGCGCGATTGAATTTGAATTTGAATTTAAATTGCATAAGACAGTGCGATGCGCAAGACAACGCGATTGAATTTGAAATTGTGTTTTGTGTGGTAGATGTTCGAAGTGAGATTATTGTGCGATAGATGCACAAATGAGATTATTTTGCGATAGATGCACATAATGGGGTGCGATCGTGCGATAGATGCACGAGGCGGGTACGATGTGCGATAGATGCACGAGGTGGGTGCGATTGTGCGATAGATGCACGATGCGGGTGCGATCGTGCGATAGATGTACGAGAATGCACGAGGCGGGTGCGACGTCCGATAAGTGCACGAGGCGGGTGCGACGTGCGAGAGATGCACGAGGCGGGTGTGATCATGCGATAGATGCACGAGGCGAGTGCAACGTGCGATAGATGCACAAGGCAGGTGCAATCATGCGATAGATGCACAAGGCAGGTGCGATCATGCGATAAATGCACGAGACGGGTGCGATCATGCGATAGATGCACGAGGCAGGTTTGATCACGTATATAAACAAAATACACACAGATATTTACATACGGTATACATATATATACAAACAAAATACACACAGATATGTACATACAGACATATACACAGATATATACGGTATATACACAGGTTTATGTACAGACAAAATAAATACAGATACAGACATATACACAGACATATACAGATATATGCATAGCTATATACGGACATAGACGGTATATATACAGGTGAGGAATATTCCGCTTGCGGCTGTCAGTACGAAGATGCCGTTACTGAGAAGGCATATTCCGTTTGCTGACGTCGGCACACATACGCAAAACACGCAAAAAAAGAAGGAAAAAACACAAAATGCATGGACACAGGGTTCGAACCTCTGACCTCAAGCCTACGAGTCCTCAACCACTGAGCCACGCCATTGAACCAAGCCACTTTTGTGACAAGATATGCAAACAAATATATATACGTAGATATGAGACATATATACACAAAACCAAAACAAAACAAAAGAAACATTTGTTGTGGGGTTCGAACCCTTGACCTCAGGCTCAGCCTTTCAACCTTCAACCATTGAGCCAAACCCCTGAACCCAAGCCACTCTTATGACCAAATGTTCAAACAAATATATATAATACATAGATATACAATATATATACATATATGCATACAAATCTCCCGCCTCTCTCTCTTCCTTCGAAAACCGCGTTTGACACGCGGCCTTACTTTTGCATCGGCTGGCCAACAAAAGCAAACCTCATCGATTACCGATTGCCTCGGCTCTCTCTCCTTCTTTGTCTTCTTCTCTTCTGCCTTCTTCTGAATCAGTATCTTCCGTCTTCTACTTAATCACTTATTTTTCCTTCTTCTTCCTCATTCTCTTCCATCTCATTCTTCTTCATCACTCTCTTTTGTTTCTTCTTCCTCATCGAGAGAAAAAGAGAGACTAAACAGAGGAGGCCAAAACTTAGTCTGTTCTCTGATATTTCTCTGTGACTCTTTTCTTTCTTTTACATCTCTCACCTTTGACATATGGCCTCATCATCTCATCCCCTTACTCTGTTTCCGGACCTGAACGATCCCATAAGTTCCGCTGGACCAAGTACCCCTGCTCCTTCTTTTACTCCTCTTAACTTTCCTATGCTATCCATCGAGCAAATAATGGCCGCTCAATCTGATATTGAAGCTAACCATTATACACTAAGTCCTGCATGGAGACAATGACTGCATTCTCCAAGTTGTCTCACCGGCTATAAAATAGGACAAGTGAGGTACAGCAGTTGAACTCCCAACTCTCTCTACTCAAACACATGTACAAAGATGCGTAGCGGAGATTTGCGCGCTGAAGGCAGAGAACAAAGAGTTGAAACGAAAGGCCACCATCATGGCCCGATTTGGAGCACCTTCGTACTTTACTTTTGACGACCAGCAGGGAGTCAACCCTCTCGGTGGTCCTGTAAGCACTGAGGCAGGGCCTTCAAAGGTTGACGACAAAAAGAGGAAGAACTTGGTGGAAGAGTCGAGTAAGTGAAGTCGATGCGTGGCCGTCACCGGAAAAGAAAGAAGAAAAAGATCCCTCTCTTTTTTTGTTTCTTTTTTTTTTTTCTTTTTTTTTTTTTTTTGAGTTTGCTGTTTCTTTTTTTCTTTTTTTATTTTGTATATATGCTAGGTTTTTTTTTTTTTTTTTTGTCTCTGTAATCGGGGATATCCTCCCCTGATACAATAAAATCAGTTTAGTTTTTGCACATCAATTGCGTGATTGGCATATCATTTTGAGCTTGAAAACAATTTGTTTGATTGAATTTGAGAATGATTGAATTATTTTAAACTCTGAATTGGACATTGATTCCACACTGACCTGACTCAAAGAATAACTTAACGAAAGAAAAACGAAGCAAAACAATCCAAACACACTTATATACACTGACTGGTATGAAAGGAACACACTTATATACACTAACTGGTATGAATACCCTGACTGGTATGAATATACTGAATAGTTGACTCGAGTGGTGGAAAAGACAGAATCTCCGACTCGACTATGCCTCTAGTTCATTGCCTTGACCCTTTTTTTCTCTTGATTTTTTTTTTTGTAAAAATATGTTGATCAACATGAGAGTTAGATTAGCATACTTATTCCATTTTTTGTTTTGAAATCATGTAAGCTAAGCTATGAGCACTGCAAATTTCCCTTTTTTATATCCAAATAATGGTCCAAGTTTTGTGAAAATGGAACAATTTGCGAGAAAAATTAGTCAGCTTCATTCAAATTAATCAAAACCTATTTTTGCAAATGGCCACTACCCAAACAACATGGAATCAACCATTAGGGTGCATAGCCCCAAGCCAGATAATCCTGAAGTGGTCGGTTGTAGCAAAGGTGATAACCGAACCGAGCCGATCCGAATCGAATAAAGCCAAGCGAAACTGGACCAAACCGAACCACCGAACCGAACCGAACTGAACCAAGTTGAATCAAACCAACTGAACTGGGCAGAACGAAGATGCACCAATCAAACACAGATAGGACAACGAAGTCAACTAAAGATACACCAATCAAACATGGACGAAATGAATGAGTTGAAAAATTATTAGGCCGAACTTCAAGATGAAGCTACCTACGTATCCTAAAGATAGGAATCAGGCCAACATAGTTTCGGCTAAGGTTCACTCAGGTATTGACACTCTCCTTTTGTGCTCTAACTTTTGCCAAAGCTGCCCTTTCGGGTTTTCAACCTTGCGAGCTTTTCATTTTTTTCATTTTTCTATTTTTTCTTTTTTTCATTTTTTTCATCATTTTTTTATTATTTTTTTTTTCTGCTCTAACTTTTGCCTAGGTCGCCCTTCTGGGTTTTCAACCCAACGAGCCTCTCAAGGGTAATACTTTCATTTTAGTTTGTCCATGTTGATTAGGTGTGAGATCTCTACGCCATCTATAAGAATGACTGCTACACTTGACCAGTAGATATGATGATGTAAGGACTAGGCTAATTGCGCCTGAATTTGCCCCTAGTGTAATGGATAGGAACTCAATTGTCCTTTTTCTCTCAAATTCTGGGTTTTGACTTTCTGGGCGGTCTTCATTGGGAAACAATCCAGTGTTAATTCTTTGATCATATCTAACCTTATTGCCCCTAGTTCAAGGGCTGTTTCCATTTCAGCTATGCCCCTAGTTCAAGGGGGGCTGATTCCAATCTAACTCATATTCGACCTTATTGCCCCTAGTTGAAAGACTGCCTCCATTTGAATCACATCATTGCCCCTAGTTCAAGGGCTGATTCCAATCTACATCATATCTGACCTTCTTGCCCCTAGTTCAAGGCTGTTTCCAATCTGAATCACAAGCCCTATGTAGTTCTGGCTAAGGTTCACTCAGGTATTGACACTCTCCTTTTATGCTCTAACTTTTGCTAAAGCCGCCCTTTCGGGTTTCAACCTTGCGAGCTTTTATTTTTTCATTTTTCATTTTTTTTTTTTTTGATTTTTTTTTTCAAATTTTTTTTTTTTTTTTTGTGTTCTAACTTTTGTCTAGGTCGCCCTTCGGGTTTTCAGCCCAGCGCGCCTCTCAAGGGTAGTACCTTATTGCCCCTAGTTCAAAGCCTGCCTCAATTTGAATCACATCATTGCCCCTAGTTCAAGGGCTGTTTCCATTTCGACTATGCAAGCCTCACACTTTTGGTTGATTACTGAACACTTCGAATCACGGTTTGAAAGCTAAGGAGCTAAGGAGGTCAGACCTCAAGTCAAGAGGGATACTATGCTATATAATCAATTCCAGGCATGTCTTCGTAGGACCACGCAAAAACAATTTTTGAAATCTTTTCACAAAGTGACTAATCACTCGTACTCTTACAAAGACAAGATAGAACCAATTTGGACCAAGCCAGGATCCTTCTCAGTACCCACATTAATAGAAATGATTTTATTCATCAAATGCTTAATACACCTCTCTTCCTCTCAGTTGAACAAAATTTGCAAATCCCGAGGAAATTCTTCCTCTTTGTTTTTATCAGAGTTTTGGAAAAAGTTTTGAAAAACTTTGGTCAATGCTATGATTTAAAGGCACAGAGAAGTAGGCAGACTCTATGGCATTTTTTTTTTTTTGTTTTGTTTATTGAAAAGAGACTATGACTCACCAATGACAACAGACTTTTGACAACAGACTCAAAAGAAAATGACAAAGAAGACCTAGATAGAATAGAAATGTCTGGGTTAGCACTATTGAAATCAACAGACTCTGACTCACTAGAATGACTCGAGTCTAATCCCAACTCTACAAACTTGGTGGAATCAAACTTAGATTCAATACTCAATTCAGAACTCAAAATAAAACCATTCTCAAATTGCCAGTCAACATGTGGGCCATCCACAATATTCAAAATAAAGCCCGTGCAATCAACAGGTGATCACTCCCCAATTACAGAAACAAAACAGAACTTCCAATTATGCCCTCACTAAAAACACACTGAACCCCACAAATTGGAAGGCTTGAACCACTCATTCGAATTTGAGAACCCCTGTATAGATCTAATACATTGCACATAACACATAGCAGGAAAGAGAACAAACACCCCTACAAAGAGTAGGGTTATCCTGTCGTATACTTTTGAAATGATCTAGGGTTCACTATTCAAACAAGCGGTATCATACATCCTAGAAATGGGAGAGCATTCTTTCCTAATTTTGAAAAGTACTATAGCTCATTATATGTACAAGGTTGGCTCTATTCTAGGGATTGAAGTCAAGGTGACGTTACCAAAGAGTTCTTTGGGTCATAACCAATGAAGATCTTAGGAAATTAGAAGAGTCAATACAGCCTCTCTTCAAAGTCTGAGATCCTTTAGATCTCAAAAGAGTATAACACAAGGCCTCCAAAGTAACATAGAGATAGGTGCAGTGTCACAAAAAGTGTGCCTGTGCTCCCACCAGCATCTAGGCAACACAGGGACTTTAAGTGTACCAATGCATGCAATGCAATAAACATATAATTGAAAATAAAAGTCATATCATGGAGTTCGAGTCAAGGTCTCATAAAATCTCCAACAGAGTCGTCAAAAACTATAACATGCCTGGGGGTACCCGCGCGCGTTAAACAGTTCGGACTCCCGATCTCTTTGATCTCCGTCTCACGAGTGTAATGTGAAACGTAGATAAGAGTCCAGATTTGGAAAATTTTATTGAAAATCCATTTTATTACAATTTTGTCAAAAATGGATTGCGTCATCAGATCTCAGAGTCGCCACCTAATATTTTGGGAAATTAGGAAACCCATGACTCGTGCCAAAGCCACTGTTCGTCGTAACCAAAGATGCTTGGCTCGAAACCTCAGGTGTGAGAGTGGAAGGTCAATATTGAGCACCCCCGCTCACCCGATCAAAGATCAGCCTCTACTAAACCATGATATGAATTTTATTTTCTTTATATGTTCATGTTCTGATTATTTAGTAAATCCTTATATTTACTATGTGAAGCATACAAGTATAGACTAGTTTGCTCAAATTGGAACAATTCAATTTCATGTTTGTTTTTCGAAAAGGGTTTGCATTTGCCAGTTAAGTGGGCTAAAAGTTTGTGAATTTGCCACTACAAAATGGGCTTAAAACGTACATTCGTTGAATCATTCCAATTCAAGCAACAAGCCTTCATCCATAGGCATTCAAACAGTTTATCATTTAAGCAATTAGCCTCATGGTAAGATGCTAAACATAATAAGAAAATTATGTACAAGCGGGATGCTAAAGTATAAAAACTCACAGATTTACCGACATCCCGCGAACAAGCTACAAAACAAAATTAGAAAAATATGCATGATCTTATATACAATTTCTAATGCAATTCACTCATGAGATGCAGCTAAAGATTTGGCTTCTAAGATATGGCATGTGAAATATTGCAAAACATGTGATAACGCACAAAATCATATAATAATCAATTAAATCACAAAGATGCAAATTTAGCCGGATCAAGATGCATGAAACATGGATGCAAAGCATGGATATGCATGACATGTTAAATATATACATATATACAGTTAGGGAAAGCAATTAAAGAATGTGATAGATAAGAAGCGGGATGAGGAATTATTACAACATTTTAAATATTACAAATCCAAAGAAAGAGAGGAGGGAATAAGAAAATAAAATAAAACCTCACAAAACACTCAAAATAAAAAAAATTAATGTAAGCAGTGACACATGAATCACTCTTGGCAGAGATGGCTATCGTATAGAGTCAAAGGAGAATCACTCGTTCAGTCACCATGACTAAACCAACTGCAGATCGAAAATTGCCACACAGTAACTCATCCAAAACATGAGCCTTCATCAATGAACAAGTCCATAAACCCATATAAAAACCACCTTCAATATAAACCAAACCTGGCCCATGGCCACTACATTACCAGTATATATATATTATAGATACGTACTTAATCACTATTTGGAAATGACTTGGAACCCGCCCACTGTAAATGCGCCAAAGAGCCACCAAACTACACCATGTGATCGACCAATCCTACCTGCCAGCTCCAGCAATCCATGCGAATAGACCACACTCATCATCTTGCCCCGAACACGTAACCAACCCACACCCAAACGCACGCATACCCTTATAAACCCATCCCAGCCAATTGCCATCATCCGTGTTCCCAGCAGTATCCCCACCATAACTCGCTTGATAATCATCAGCATTTCCAATGCTTTGCTGATACCCAACGTCCCCTCCACATCAAGCCCTCTATTGTACCTCCCATAACCATCAGTTGCACCACTATTATGTTTATAATCATTGGCTCCTCTGTTATTTGGTTGATAACTATTTGCATAGTCCTCATTCTCAAACTGGTGCACATCATTCCGACTAGACTTCCCTGAACCGCGACCTTGGCCTCCTGTTGCAACCGCTGGCAGTGTCCTCTCAACAGTGGCCATTGGAACTGCAAAATGAAAGCCAAGCGAGAGAGAGAGATTATGTTGTGTATGTTGTTTAGCTCAGATCAATGGCCCTCTCTCCATCACCCGTGGCAGTGCAGGTAGAGGAACAGCCGGTGGATGAGTAGCAGGAGGTGGCTCGGTGCAGAGGTGGTGGCTGAGAAGATGAAGCAGAGCTGTGGTCAGTGAGAAGGGAAATAGAGCTGTCGAGAGAGAGAGAGAGAGTGGGTGTATGTGTGAATCTGTTAGCTCCCTCTATTTCTCTGTGTGTCTATATCCATTGTAGAAAGAGAGAGCCATCCTCCGTTGGGTTGATGATCCGTGAGGGAGAGAGAGATAGTGTCTTCATCCTTTTATTCGACCACCCCGAGAGAGCTCTTAAGAGAGAGATCCCTTTTTTTAAAACCCATCCCCTTATCTTCAAAACATCATCATCTTGATCATCCTTCTTTTTAATGTCCCACCCATGGCAATATATTCTCATCTTTTATGATTATATTCTCCAACACAATTTCACTCAAAAAACACATTATGATTCCTCTCTTTTCTTTCTTTCTTTAAAGATATTCTCTACCACCCATGCTGTCCATAACTCACGACCATAACTCACCATCCTCTATCTCTTAAAATAATTTATCCTTTTTCCCAACCAAAAACTCATCATATTAATCATCTTTTCCATCCACAAAAAGATAATCATATATATTGTCTAATCTTCCACCACCCCATCATCGTAACCATATATTCTCTCTTTTCTTTATCTTCACCCAAAATCCCACCGACCTCTCTTTCTTTGTTGTTTTTTTTTATTTTTTATTTTTATTTTTATTTTTTATTTTTTTATTTTTTAATTTTTTTTGTTTGTTTTTTATTATTTTATATAAAAATACCTAAAAATATGTACACACACAGAAATAGGGTGTCTACAGTAGGCAACTTCATCCTGAAGTTTGGTCTTAACCATATCTATCTCATCTATCTCAACTCAATCATCTTGCCCAATTTACGTTGTCAACTTTGCATCAATCCATGAGCTACACTGACTGTTGTGCATATCATATACTTGTGCTAGGTAAGAAAGAATTAACTTGAATCAACAAATAGAGAAATTTTCAATACTTGAACTTATCAGTGGAATCTCTAAAACATAAATTGAAATTGAGTTTTAAAGGGAGCATAAGTAATACTAGGGGCACTATGAATGATCAGTTACCTTGAGTCTTTTTTTGCTTTTGGGTCAATTGTGAGTTCTGTTGTGTCGCACCTGGTGTTTGTTTCAGTCTGCGCTCTTCATCGAGTCACCATAGTGTGTCTGTCGCTCAAAAGCACTCTTCATCGAGTTACCCCAACGAGTCTGTCGCTCAAAAGTTCAACAGAGTGGCATGGTCAAAATTCTATACACGAATGTTCGCTCCGAACTCAAAAACAAGTCCATGTGTGGATTTCATAAATAAGCTAAGAGTGCCCATACAAGGGCATCACATTCATGATTATTGGAAAGTGTATATGAGGAATCTGTCACTGCTTTGGAGGGGATTGGAGTAAGTTCTCAACATACTGGAACAAAAGAGAAGCATGAGACTGAATTGGTTAGCAACTGTTCCAGGATCTGATGATCCCATTACATGTGCCTGCATAATGTTAGAAAAAGATGGCCAATGACTGGACACTAGGGGCAATTTTCAGTACATCTGATAGGGCCATCTATCGAACAAGGGGCATGAACCCAACTAGTGGCCAATGACTGGATACTAAGGGCAAGTTTCAGTGCATCTGAACGGGTCATCATCTGAACAAGGAGCATGAACCCAACCTTTCCCTCAGTCCACTCAAAGCCTTTTATTGGGCACTTTTCCCTAGATTAGGGTGGGCTCACCCTCCTGATGATTCTGATATGATTTAGCTTTCGAAAGTTGTCTCTAGCCATGTCAAAACTCTCTTGGGATTGCCATCTTCCCTTTGATTAATACATGTGCGTTGGATTATGAATACATGCTTATACACTCTGGTTGAGTTGAACTACGTGATTGGTTGCTCTTGCTCTTGACTTTGTTCTGCACTTAATAGAGTTTTGTCGAGTTGCCTCTCTTTGTGTTACATTTCAATGAGTTGTGGCAAGTTGCCCTGCACTCATTTCATAAGGTATATGATGCACCACTCTATGAATTGCTCAGTTTCCTCTGCATACCATTCATTTTACATCGCACTGTTTTGTGCACCCTGTATCGCACTGTCCTGTGCACTTTGTATCGCACTATCTTGTGCATTCTACCTTGTATCGCATTATTTTGTGCACCTTACATCGCACTATCTTATGCATTTCACCTTATATCGCACTGTCTTGTGCAAACTTGCATCGCACTGTTTTGTGCATTTAACCTACATCACACCTTCCACAGCACTGTCTGGTGCATTCACTTGCATCACACTATCTTGTGCACCCCGTATCGCACTATCTTGTGCACTTGCATCGCACTATCTTGTGCACCCTGTATCGCACTGTCTTGTGCATTCGCACTATTTTGTGCATTCAACTTGCATCGCATTGTCTTGTGCAAACTTGCATCGCACTATCTTGTGCACCCCATATCGCACTGTCTTGTGCAAACTTGCATCGCATTATCTCGTGCACTTTGTATCACACTATCTTGTGCACTTTAAGTCGCGTTGTCTTGTGCACTCCGTATCGCAATATCTTGTGCACCTGCATCGCACTGTCTTATACACCTCTACATCGCACTATCTTGTGCACCTGCCTCACACTGTTTTGTGCAACTCACCTCACCTGCACTGTCTTGTGCATTACACTGCATTCATCTTGTATTGCACTATTTTGTGCATTCACCCTCATTCCCCCTGTTTTGTGCACCTTGAGTTCACACTATTTTGTGCATTCACCGACATCGGATTGTCTTGTTCATTCACCTTGCCTCGCACTGTCTTGTGCATTTACCTTGCATCGCATTGTCTTGTGCACCTGCATAGCACTGTTTTGTGCATTCACTCTTCATCGCACTATCTTGTGCACTCACTGGTCTAGGAGACCTTAAATCCTCTAAAGGTGTAATTCCTTTGGTGTTTGTCGTGCCCGAACGACTTCAAGTGGTCTAGTATAGCCACCTGCTTGTGTTTGCGATGAGTTCCTAGGAGATCAACTGAGACGATGGAAACTAGAGTTCGAATGGCGATGCTAAGAACATAAAGGTTTGGAATTTTTTAGACTAAAGTCTTGTTTAAATACCCAAGAGTGTATCCTCGACTTGAAATCTGTATGGCAGCCTCGTAGGTTAAGGTAGCTTGTATGCGCCTCAATTCTGGATACTGAACCAACCTAGTCTGTCACCCTGTTGGAGAATAGGAAAAGTTGTAAACATGGCCAAGGAGAAAAGTAGTACCTGTGGTATAGAAGCGCAACCAAGAAGAAGAGGAAAATCCACAGCAGCATAAGGTGAGTCATCGCCAATTGCCCCTGTAAGGTACTTTCACTTCCTTGCTACTACATCGCATTTTATTATCTATTACATCATCTCTATCACATTGCATATAGAATTTATTGCATGCATCTACTGTATCATACCATTTTATCATCATGCATCCTTTCTATGTTAAGCTTAGTTTGGCATGTGCTCATATTTTACCCTCGTTGAAACATGGTTTTGTCATGTGTAAGTACCCATGTTGCGCTGAGGCCAGTATTGAGGATGTTAACATCTTTCCTATGTTAGACATGGTCTGTTTTGTGCCTATACCTTTTCTAGGTAAGATGTGGTTCGGCCTACGCCTTATTCACTGCGTCCATTGTATCCATTGCATCATACTTTGTCTTGTTACATTCAGCATTCAGCATTATCTTTCCCCAGCAGGTCATTCCTCACTTATATCATCCCATCCAATTACTTGTACTCTTTTTGCGAAAGACATAGTTTTGCATGTGCTCACACCCCTTTCAAGTTGAAACATGGTTCGGTTATGTGTAAGCATCCATGCTACGCTGAGGCCAGTATTAAGGATGTAGGCACTTAGCCTATGTCAGGCATTGTTTGGCTGTGCCCACTTAGTTTGATTTTGCATCCCCATTTCTTTATGATATTTGTGTGTTTTGCACTACTTGTGGTTTGACGATTTTGTTACATTGTATATCATTTGCATGATTTCGTTACATTGCATATCATTTGTATTATTTTGTTATATTGTGTAACATTTGCATTCTGCCTCTGAACTACGCTGGTTTGATTCCTTGCAAAGGGATACGTAGACAACCCTTAAGTTCAACCAACTGCATCTGCATTTTGTTTATTTGCCCAAGTCTTACAGCCTTATCAAAATAGGTCATCTTCGGGCTTTGACATTCACTCACGTCATTTGATGACTTCGAGCTCTGTCAAAGAAGGCAACTATAGACACCCTATTTTTGACCGCCCTTAAGACTTGGGAGTCACTGATTGATCACTCGATGATGAAAGTTATGATGTGCAAATGTTCAATTTCTTCAGCAAGAAGAGCTTCTAAATCCCAACTTTACACCCCATTTTGGACCAAAACTATTTGAGACCTTAAAATCCTCTCTTTCAAAATATTTTTGAAAATGTTTCTACGATGTTTCGAGGCTCGTATTTCGTTAAATATTACACTTTTTGGTAAATCGAGCAAGGACAAAGTGGAAATAAATGAAAAGTAGGTGAACTCTTTGAAAAACAATCTTTAAAACATCTTATTTTTAGGTTTGGAGTTGAAGAAAATAGGAGGGAATGGAAGAAAACTAGTTGAGGAGGAAGTTAGGCATCAATCCGTTAGGACAAAATTGAGCAGCCTTCACTAAAATAGGCATATCTCTTTGTACACTTAAATTTAGAAGTGAGGCTCCCACCATTGGAAAGTAGACTTCCGGGGATTCAATTTAGACTTAAGAATGACCTGAAACCAAGTCCGGATGAGGGAGATATGCCCATTACAAATCGAGCTTGGAAGCAGATTTTTGTGGCCTGCCGACCAGTTGTTCAAATTTTGTCCATTTTGAGTGTTTTGGCCTACCAAGTGTCCCCCACTAGTGGCCTGCCAGCCACTTGTGTCCAAAAGCAGATTTTTGCAAATATTTGTTGCCAGCTGTTCCCACATTGCTCCACATGTCTCTATATAGATATTTTTGACTAAAGCTTATATATTTCTATATATAGAAGACCTTCTCTCTTAGTTTCAGGGTTAGAAAAATTTAGGAGTGAGAAAATCTTTTTGAAGGGCAAATTTTGGAAAATTCTCTCTACAATTCTCTCTCTCTTTTGCAACTTGTATAACCTTTGCCTAAACACTCTAAACCAAACCTAGAGAGCTTCTTGCTGAGATGATTTGAGTTTGAATTTGAGCTCTTGAGGCACTTGAGAGTGTGAAATTTGTGGTTTGTAACTCAAAGAAACATTCCTCTTCAAGAGCTATACCTTCTAGTCCTTTTGTACCATCTTTACACTACTTGTTTTCCATCTTTTCTACTATTTTTTGGACTATTTATTACCTGCATTTTTGGGCTGAAACTAGTGGTTTAAGGCCATTAAAGGTAGAGGGGTTGATAGCCATTCTTTGAACCATGATTTTAAGGCCTTTGCCCTTGTGTTTCCCACCTTATTATCAACTTTTTTTTAGCTTTTTACCACTGGTTTTCAGAGTTTTCCAAAGGCTAAAAATCATGTTTTCAAGTCCCAAAAATGGAGGGGGTAGCCTCCCCTCCTTGTGCTTGTTTACTAGCTTAATTACTCCATGTTTTTAGCTTACTCTTTTAGCTGTTTTTACTTTAATTCCAGCACTATTTTTGCTTACTTTAGGATTGTTTTGGGCTGGTTGTGTCGTTTATGCTTTATATTACATCCTTGTAGTGTAATGATCCTCATAGGTTTGGTAGTTTAGGCCTTAGCCACCAACCTGTTTGAGTTGATAGTGTTTATTTCTTAATTTCCATACTTATATTCATATCTAATCATCTCTACAACCTCCCTCCTTTCTTGGCTTTTTCTATGCTTTGAAAGTTGGTTCAAACTAGCTGCTTGTTTAAAGCTTGAGATTGAGGTCTTGTGCTTAATGGTTTAATCCCTTTGGGGAATCATTACCAACGGCATGACACTTCTCTCATGCCTAAAACAACTTTTGTTTTGATGCTTCTCTCCATTAGAGGACTTCAAGTTCACCTTTGGCCCTAATTTACTAAGGAATGGTTGGTAATTTAAAATGAAGTAATAAAATAAGGACTAAAAAATGATGCAAGATAATAATTTGTTTAGGGTTCAATCGGACGTTAATTGAACCCTTGAGTCTTGGATCGTTTCATACTTGTTAGTGATGTAAACAATTCAAGAGTCAATGTCAACCACTTCCCTTGATCAATCCATGATAGGGAGGGGGTTTGAGAGTCTTTATTTATTGCATTTATTGATGTAATGCCCCAAATTTCTAGCCCAAATGATAATACAACAATCATGGCTCTTTCAAGGACAACCGAATATAAATCTCCAAACTTACATTACATGATACAATAGTTCTTCATGCAACAATACATTAATCCAACAATAAGTAAATAAACAAATAAATACCCCCAAGGGTTTACAAGTTTCCAAGGCTTGAGTCTGGTTACACAAAACGGTTATTCAAATCCACACGCATACAGCCCTTGGCTTACACATAGAGTCACAGCAAAATGAGAGTCTCGTACTCTCAACACACATTTCCTCGCCTTTAATTAGGCGGCATCACCACATCTTTTTCTGCACAAAAATCCTGTACGGTGAGCATAAAGCCCAGTAAGAAATCCTTAACAAAGTATATACATTTTATACAAGTCTTAAGAGATGAAATGCACATGTCATGCAATTTCAATTGTTCAAAACTTAACAATTTATTTCAAGGGTGGTAAATATGACTCTGGTAATCCCTAGGTCGGTGTCTACAAGTAGACTATACAAGTACTACCAAATTGTCATTTTTACCAGTATTAACCGGAAGGCTCGACACCTATCCGCGCGGGTTTTCGGTCTTTCACTCCGAACTCTCAGGCTAACTTATTCAATATCATTTACACCACCTATCCAGACTTACCAACGTATTTACACCAAAATCATTTCATGAAAACTTCTTTCTCAACATTCTTTTCTCAATGCAAGTTTTCAAATCAACTTTCAAAGTTTAATGTAATCAAATGAATTGTTATACCAATAACACAAGATGAATATAAATACTTTTATTCCAATTCTTCATCTAAGGAATAACACAATTCCCTCTTCTCAAGTATCCTCAACAATTAGTCATTTCAAGACTATTTCAACGTTTTGAACAATAATTTCCAAAATGAACAACAATTCTCATATTCCTTGAAATTCATCATTTATATAAATATAAATAAGAAATTTTCCAAACATCCATTTATTTTGAAACACAAAATAAATATAACAATATCATTCATGGATTTTCAGTCTCTTTTAAAAAAAATCCCCAAATTCTAGGTTTTCTCACCAAAACTATACAACTCAAATATTTTGAAAGAAAACTTTCCAAAATCATCTTTTCTTCAATCAACGAAGATCAAAACCCATAAGATCATTTTAAAAGAACAAGAGACAAACCCCCTTTCAAAATTGCTCAACTTCTTGAACCAACAATCAATTTTCAAAGCTATCGAAAGATGATTTCGAAAATCATATAGACCTTGCAAAAATATATATATAACTCTAAGAAAATCCCTACCTCAAGTTTTGAAGAAGAAATGAGATGAAACCCCCAAATTCAACGATGTCGAAACTCGATCTTCACCGCACACAACGAAGCCCTCGAGATGATAACCCACTTTGATGAAGAAGCAATGGAAAAACTCAAATGGATCTTGAGAAATCAAGGTTTTTGATCTAATTTGTGTAGAGAAATGTAAAGAGAAGGGAGAGGAAATGTTTTTAGAGAGAGAGATATACAAAAGTGATCTGAAATATCAGATTCACGAACTGACATAACATGGTCTGCTCGAGTGTGGAAAGCCCCGCTCGGGCGTCAAATACACTTTCCTAGTACTTTTGCAGACAGGTCAAACTTCTGGAACCAAACATTCTCCGCTCGAGCGAACAAGCAACTTCGAATGCATTTTGCATTTTTGCTTCGGCGAGCTGACCGGGCAACTCGACCCCCGTAAGCTATATAGGGTGACTCGACCCCCCAACATACTCAACAAAGTGGCAAAACCTGAAAGAATGAACTTCCGATACAACTCTGTAAGGCACAATTCGGGTTGGATTCGCATCTAAAGGTTTGGAAACATTACCTATTCCAAACACACCACTATAACCCAATAACCAAACATAAGGGAAATACAAAGGAAACTAAGATACGTAACACCGTTCAAAACCATACCAACCTGAGCCCGGAACACCACAAGAGGCGGGTCAAAATCGGAATCGCTACAATTGAACTTCCACACTTTGGTTCATAGGTCATTATGCAATGAAATTGCATCGATTGAGGGTTTGTGAATCAAGTTTACCACTCCTTTGAGCTGTTTGATGATAAAGAGGGGTAAGTTGTGCAAACAACCCTTGAGAATACCCTACTCTTGCTCTGTTTGCTCTCTGTTACAGCAGGAAGAACCAAGCATTAGTAGCCAGCAGACTACTTTTTGTGGTCGACAGGCCACCTTTTGTGGACGACAGACCATTATTTCTGGCCGACAAGCCACCACTTCTAGCCTGCCGGCCACCTTTGGAAAACCCAGCAGTGCCCTTTTGAAACAAAACAGAGTTGGTTTTGAAGTGAAAAATAGTGCCATTGTTTTACTATGCAACAGAGGCATCTGGCAGTAGAACAGTGGCTTTTTCGGGTGGAAATCCATGCATGCATGAGCATTCCTCGTTTCCCGAGGCAGAGTAGTTAAAGTAGTTAGCTTAATACTTCTCTCATATTGTATTCATATTGTAATTAGTTAATTTGTAATTCATTAGTTAGTTCTAATTTGCTAAATAGTTAATTAGTGTAATTAATTAGCTAGTTACATAGACTATTTAATTTGTTGTAATAATTAATTAGCTAGTTTAGTTAATTATTTCATTCGTTTTGTAATAGTTAGTTAATTCGTAGTAATTAGATTAGCTAGTTAGTTTATTCAGACCCTCCCGCATAAGGGCGCACAATTGTAATAATGTGCATGTCTTCCAACCCCACGTCTTTCTCCCTTTTATTTACTTTCTTATAATGGTTAGTTTAGGGAATCATGTTTTGTTTAGCATCTCTCATGTTTGCATCCACCAGTCTTACATACATTGAGACTCGGTTCATCAAGCTAACTTGCATTGTTAGTTTAACACTTCTTTGAAAACGTGCTTAGACCGCATGCTATCAAATTGATTAACATGCCATATTAAGTAGCCGAGCCTATTTAGTAATTGCATATCACATGCGTTGCATTAGTCATATTACATTTGTTAGGGTCATACATTTTTTCTAACTCTTTTATTTATTTTGGCTTGGAGTACTAGGTGAGTTTTTACTCGCTTTAGCATATCGCATGAGTATGATTGTTGCCATATCCAACATGTTCACCATGAGGCTAATTGCTTAAATGATATAACTATTTGAATGCCTGTGAATGAAGGCTAGTTGCTTAACTTGGATAATTTGATTAATGTCCATTCACAAACTCTTTTAAAAATCAAACATTCCAATTCTTGCAAAATTAGTCTATACTTGTGTAAGTTACATTGTAATGCTAGTCTAATAAATCGGAACAAGAGCATATAATGTAAATAAGAATCACATCATGATTAGTAGAGGTCGATCTTTGATTGAGCGAGGGGGGTGCGCAATTCATGACCTTCTCCTCTCATACTTAAGTTCCTGAGCCAAGACAACTTTGGCGATGATGGACTAGTGGTCTTTGGCACGAGTCTTGGGTTTCCTAAATTTCTCAAAAATATTTAGGTAGCGACTCTGAAATCTGGCAAAGTAGTCCATTTTTGGCATTTTATTCAACACATCGATTCTCAAAAAAGAATTGCTGGATTTGGACTCTTTTTGGGTTTTCATTATTTCACATTATACTTGTGAGATCAGATTCAAAACCACAGGTAGAGTCTGAACTGTAAGGCTTCTTGTCTTCCGAAAGGATCATGAAAAGTCGAGCTACAGGTAGCAGGCTATGTTTGGTGAAGTTTTACAATCATAATTTCACCCCCTCTGTTTGCATCCTCCATTTGGATAGAGTTTTGAAAATGTGATTTCACCACACATTTCAAAACATATTTCTCTTTCACGTTTGTCATATCTCTCTCTTTTGTATTCTCTATTCTGAAAAGCAGAGGAGTTTTTGAGTTTTGTGTCTACTCAGTCATCTTCCCAGATGTCCCCCCGGACATCCAACCGGTTGATCGGAACAGTGTATTTTTTTTTTTTTTTTACAATTGCCAATCGCCACCTATTATTTGGGAAAAAATATATATTTGTTTTTGATATTTTTTAAATATAGAATTTATTTTTTTTAGACCAAATGGAAAATTATTTTTTTGAATTGAATGTTAAAAAGAGTTTAGTTATGAGTTTTAAATAAAATTTGCAATAGAGTTTTGAGTTGTACGTTTGGTTATGAGTTATAACTTTTTGAATTAAGTTCTGAAAACTCTTTTCAAAACTCATAACCAAACAAATTTTCTCAATTCATATGTCACATAAAAAATTCAAAACTCAATTCAAAAAACTTTTCAAAACTCATAACCAAATAAATTTTCTCTTTTCAAATCATAATTTCAAAACTTACAAACTCAAAATACAACTATATTATCAAATCATAATTCTAAAATTCTACCAAACGCAACCTCTTTTTTTTTTTTTTTTTTTTTACGCACTCTTGGTAGAGAGCAACGCAAAATTCTGACAGTTAGATAATCTAACGGGCACCCTATGATAGGTAAGGGTGTTATCAGATAACCATCTATCGGTTCGTTTGGAAAGTGTGTTGACTTTTTGGCTTTTTGATTTTTTGATTATTTTAGTTTGGGGTTAAAAAGTCTCGTTTGGAATGGACTTTTTGACTTTTTTGACTTTTGTGAGAGAAATAATGGAATGATTACAGATTGGATGTAATATTTTATCTTATTGGACTAAAAAGCTTTTTTTTATTATTATTATTATTTTAGCCAAAAAAGCCCCAAACCTAACTTTCCAAGCAAGCACATATACGTTTCAAAAATATTAGATAATTTCTCCTATTCAAGTAGGTATTGTTGATGTGAGACGAAAATATTAGATAATTTCTCCTATTCAAGCACATATAAGTAGGTATTGTTTTATTTTTGTTTTGTTATTTTAAAACTTAAAAATTCCATAATTTTTATTATATACAATTATTTTTCATAAAAACTATATTTTTGAAGTTTTCACAATGAGATTTATCAAATAAGACTAATAGTGAGTATAAAATTTTATAAAAATAAAATATTATGTTTTTAGTTATATGGAATTAATAATTTCTCAGTTTACAAAATTATCCAGTAAAATTGAAAATATTATCAATTTTTGAGAAATTTCTCAATTTTTTTCAATTTTAAAACTAAGTCAGTTTTTCCAATTTTATTATCATCAGTTTTAAGCCTAGGCGAAACTGAAAAAATTAAGAGAAAATTAGTGATAAATCTAATTTAAAGAGTGTATAAGATAATAGATCTAATAGATATTTTTTGTTAGTAAGAGGCCCACCATTTATAAAATAATTTGGTAAAAAATCTTTTTGTTTGTTTTGAAAAATATTTTATTTTCAATTTTGCCCCTTAATTTTTCTGTCAACTTTCATTGACTATGTATTCAAATTTTTTCTCTATCTATGCAAAATGTTTGTTTAATTTTTTCCCTATCTATTCAAAAAAATTTCCTACTTGCTCAAAAAGAAATTCTTTTGTTCAATTTTTTTTTATCTATTCAATTTTTTACCCTATTTGTTCAAAATTTTGTGGGTTTCTCTGTCTATCTGTTTAAAATCTGTGGATTTCTCTATCTATCTGTTTAAAACATGTTCTAATGTTCCTTATCTGTTGAAATCTATCTGTTCGAACAAATCCAATACAAATTCTTTCAAAATTGAACAAATTTGTCCAAAAATTTTTTAATCAGTTTCAAAATAGACTCAGAGATCCTATACTGCCAACAAATTTCCATAATAACATGATTTGTTATATACCTGGTACATGCGTAATCCAATTTTGTTATTTGAAGTAGGGTTCACATTAGATTCTAGTGCCCCATTTTCTGTATCAGCTGCAAAAATAGAGCTACCAAGTTATCTCCTTTTTAATTTATACCCTGAAAAAGGTTTCCTGGAGTGTTGCAAAACTAACTATTTAAGGAACCAATATAAAAAGTTACATGAATGAGACTGTATTTGGATCATGAATTTGGGTAAGAATTTGAAAAAGAAAAGCAAAAAAATAAGTGAGATTTGAATGAAATATAACTACATTTCACTAACATTTTCTCTTTCTCTTTCCCTTTCTAAATCTATATCAAAATTCATGATTCAAATGCAACCTAAAGGTTTTGGTGAGGGGAAAAAGAGGAGGTAGCAGCTAATCTGGGTGGGTGGTTGGTTGGATTGCTTAGTGTCTTTACTCGTGTCTCGCTCAAGTTTTTGTTCAAGTCTGCACCAAATTAAAATATATATTGCTTGAACCCTAAAATGATTTTGGATTGTTGAGTTTGCTCAAATTACACCCCTAATTAGAGCCAGATTTCAAGAGTATTACCACCTAATAGAAATAGGGAGGGTGCCAACTTGAGCAACTAGAGTTTAACTCTTAAAATTTAAGAGGTTAGGGACTCTAATCAATCTAAATTCTATTGTTTAAATATATAATTACATATAATAAACATAAAATATGAATATAAAATACCAATTATTTTTACACAGTTAGATTTAATCATATTTCAATGTAACTAATTCTAATGTTTGGTGTGTATAACTCAAATTAATTTTTTTATATGGTCCCTATTTGCAATTTTTTTTTTTTCTTATTTCCAAGAAGTGTACTATATTGGTTTAGGACAACTCAAGTTAAATTTTTTATGTTAATTCAAGTAAATCCTTCTATACTTCAAGCTGAATTTGAGCAGACCCCCAAGCTGAATTTTTTTTTATGTCAATTCCGTAAGTTGCAGCACTAAGACGAAATCTGCAGAAACAGTAAAAAATGAGTGAGATCACACACTTATCTAACCAATAACCCAACCCCAACAATGACAAAACAATTAAGAGGAAATTTTAGTCCCCAAATGATCACTCGAAAATTAATTCAACTTCTATCCTTTTATTATACTAATTTTACATTTAAATTATTCGATTTTGGATCAATTTTTGTAATATAGATTTTACCAACCTAGTTTTCAACTTACTACTAATCGATCAGTCATATGGAAATTTAAAAGAGACGGAGAATAAATTAGAAAATTTGGATTCAATTAGTTTCCCTAGAACCGGCTCAAGATAAGTATATAAACTATAACTCAATAGTGCAAAAAAAAAAGTGCCTAAAGTAATTTATTTCTTGATTTCCACACAAGCTCTTTTTCTTCTATTTTTCAGTATAATATTAGGTCAGTTCAACATTCATGGAGCTAGGTTCTTTCCAAGAACTTCCCTGAAGCTATAGATCAAAGATAAAGGGAATCGTTTTGGGGAAATAATAGTATAGTGGTAACAGTAAAAAAAAAATTACAAAATCATAGAAAAATATAACATTTTAGTTATTAAAGTGTATAACCTTCTCATTGGTTTGTAAATTTTTTTTGACTGATACACTGCACTGTTATTTCCCCATTAGTTTTTCTTCACTAATTAAGACACAAAACCTCAACGTGTAATGGACTCAAGTCGACCATCATTTTACCTTAAAGAAAATTACATATATGGGACCCAATTACAAAGACTTCCAAGTTCAAAGTCTGTATAGAATAAACAATATGGGTACTAATAATGCAATATGGTCAATGGAGGATGGGTCGGACTGATCTACGCATTCCGCAGGTCTGCTTGCCTTCATCTTCTTAGTGCGTGCCTGCAAAAGGTCCAGTGGGGAGGCACCATAACTGGAGTGATTTCTCCCCATAGACACTCTGATGATCAAGTTAGATTGAAAGTGATAGAGAGAGTAGTTAGTTAGAGAGAGAAAGAGAGAGAGAGAGAGTATTATTTGTTGTCCTTTACGTTCTTCACAAGCTTCCTTATACCTTTTACCAATCATTTCCTTGTCCATTCGAACTGTCTTATTGGCTAAAATCTATGGTCTACTCGTCGTCGGCTATGGCAGTTTCACCATACGAGGGGACGAGAGGTCTTGTTGCATTTAATACCATAACATTCTTATTTAATGCTTGATGCCTAGGCTCAATAACACTTCAGGATCTTTGTCTTCCACGTGGCTAACTCCCTGCCTAACAGGTGTCTAAGTGTCACAGGGCCTAGAGCAACGTGGGTTCTTTGGTGGGCCTGCTGTTGAGTTTCACATACTAAATTATAACTAAATGACCGTTTGGGCCGCCCAAGGTAGTTGTGGGTTGGGCTGTCCTAGGTCATGTGGGTCATGCCCATCAGTGGTCTCCCATTCCCGAGCGCAGCTTTAGTACAGCGAAGGGAATAAGAAAGGTGATAGTAGTCCCCAAAGTCGCCAAAGGTGGGACCGAGCGAGTAAGGGAGTAGGCGGGTGAGGAGGGACGAGGGTGAATGGTTGTCTTGGTGACTGACCATCGAGAGAGTCGAGTGCAAAGCTGGGCAACCGTCGGGGTGGCCGATCATCAAGGTGGCTGACCGTTGAGGTTGTCAACCGTTGAGTTGACCTATCGTCAAGGTGGCCGACCATTGAGGTGACTGACCATCAAGGTGGCTGACCATTGAGGTGGTCGACCGTTGATTTGACCGACTGTTGAGGTAACCGACTGGGAAGGTGGTTGATCATTGAAGTGGTCGACTGTTGAGGTGACTAACCGTGAAGGTGGCCGACCATTAAGGTGACCGACTATTGAGGTGACCAACCGTGGAGGCGGTCGACCTTTAAGGTGACTGACCGTCAAGGTGGCCGACCGTTGAGGTGGTCGATCGCTGAGGTAACCGACCATCAAAGTGGCCGACCGTCGAGGTGGCCAACCATTGAGGTGACCGACCATCAAAGTGGCCAACCGTTGAGGTGACCGATCGTAAAGGTGGTCGACCATAAGATCTAAGAGGTTGACTTGACAGCTTTGATGGTACATGAGGCTCAAGGTGTATAGGTGCGCGTGATAATGCAATGGGGGACAGATGAGACAAAAAAGAGAAAATTAGTGGTGGGGGGTGACCATGGCTGTCAACGCGGCGCAGTTTAGGCTGTTAATAGGGAGTTTGAACTATTTGTGGGAGGTAAAAAGGCTATTTGTTTCGTTCCACTTCTGTTACCTATCTTTTTGTTCCCTCCACATTTTTGGTGAAATTGTTTTCGAACTAGAAAATTTTAACTGCAATCCCTAGAGCACAGGCAAACCTTGGGCGTTCGGACTTGTGTGGTTTTCGTACCTTATTGCTAAAAACCAACATATTCTAGACTTCTCATTCATAGTTGCGAATTCCCCTTTGTTTTACATCTCGAATTTCTTCGCCCTAGCCATCGAAGCGATTTATAGGAACATAAGGGATATGGCACAAAAGATAGTCCCTACCACGACACCTGATACCCTAGGGGATGACAACGGGGTGGCCCTCACAAAGAAGTATAGAGTGGAGAGGTTGGCTGAGAAGAGAGTGGAAAGACCACCACGGTCCATTCCTGCAATGATGATATCAGCCACCCAACCATTGAGTCAAATTGCCCTTGACCACTGGCATACTAAGGCAGGTAAATCAACGTTAACGCTAGAGGATCTGGAAGAGTTGCATACCAAATACCAGATCTCGACAAGCGTGGAGCTGAGGCTGCCAACAACAACAGAGAGGGCGTTAGATACACGACTGGGAGAGTTTGCTATATATGAAAAGACGCTCCGTGGAGGGTTGAGACTGCCACTCCCACAGCTCATCACCGACGTACTAAATCGACTAAAGGTGGTGCCGGGCCAATTGATGTCGAATGCGTAGAAGATTTTGTTCACGTGTGCAATCTCTTTACCGCGAGCAACCGATGGAGAGGCAATGACAGTGGACAAATTTTTCTTCTACTATAAAGCCTCAAGCCAGCAGGAGAATGGGTGACTCTACAGGTAGTAGTGGGTAGAGGGTTGGTGGCAGGGCTTCCCTCATCCGTCAAGGGGTGGCGCACAAAATAGTTCTACGTATCAGTGGATGGTGGGAATGTAGAAAATCCCCACCAAATCCCTGGAACTGAAGTTTGACACTGTAGCTGAGAGAAGGGTGAAGCAAGCGAAGGAGTGGAGAGAGAATGAGGGGCTCAGATAAGATAACCTCATTAAGGCTTCAGCCTTGTCTGCTCTGAAGTTGGGGCCAGAGCCTATTGAGGGGGATCCTACCCCTGAAGAGGTAAAGGCGATGAGAAAGGTCCAAGAAGCAGAAGATAGGTGAATCTTGGCAGTAGTGGAAAAATATAAGGAGAAGGAGTTGGGCCCAGCTCCTAAGTCGATCGCGAAGAGGTCTTCTTGCCTGCAGCCTAAAGCCCTGGCAGAGGGGGATTTGGGGACTTTTGTGCCTTTGAAGGCTCCATTCGACCCGCTAAAGGCAAGAAACAGAGTGGAAGTGGAGCAAGCGCGAGAAAAGAAGAAAAGTGGTGCGTCCAAGGGTGGAGGAGAAGAGCCCATTCTGAAGAAAATGAAAGAAATGATGGCAGAGGGAGCGAGGGTGGAAGAGAGGCCCTTAGGGCCAGTGGTTGATGCAGCAATGACCGAAGCTGACCCTCTTTTAGTGGAGTAATTAGGCTAAGTGAGCCAAGACAACAAGAGTTAAGCCAAGAAGGAGACCGCCCTTAGCCAGAGGAGAGCAATACTAGTGAGGTGGAAAAGACCGTGCTGGATAGGGAAGAAACAGCCGAGCGCTCAAATGAAATAGAGGCAAGTGCAACGAAGAGAGTTGTAGGCATGGAGGGCAGGAGTACCACTGCTCGGCATTTGAGTGCCGTAGTGGAGGTGCCCTTGAGTGACCTTGGTGAATCCGTAAATCTGTTAGGCGATGTGAAGGCCGTTTACGAGCAGATGCTTGGGGTAGTGAATGACGATGCGATCAGAGATACATCTAGGTTTAGCGAGGGTGAACTCATAAAGTCCCTGGGCTCAGCACAGATGGAGGCCTTGATACTGGCCGCAGTGCTTTTGAATAAGGGGGTTGAGGCGAGGGTGGAGCTAAAGGAAGTGAAGACACCGGCCGAGCGAGCAAATGCTGAAGCAATATGGGCAGTATTTAAACACCTGAGGTACGGCCGGGAGAACCCTCATTTGTACAAGATGCCTTCGATAATAATATAGTTGGTCGACTAAGCTCAGACCTTGTCTGCCTCCTTTTTATCTCCTGGTAGTATCCCTTGCTTAAGGAATTGGATGATGTCCTGTGCCCATGGTATGTGCTCGTTTTGAAGTAGGTGAATCTCTCGCAGATCTAATGAGATTGCTGGGTGTGTTAGCTAGTCCATTTTGACTCCGCGACTAAGGTCTAACTGGTCTACCGAGGCTAATTGGGCCATTTCATCTGCTTAGGAATTTTCTGACAGTCGGATGTGTTTGATATGGAAACTGTTGAAGAGGCATGCAAGGGGTAGGGCAACGTCCCTATATGATTTCATTTTTGCCTCTTTTGCATTGAAGTCCTCGTTTATCTATCTAACAACCAGTTGCGAATCACTAAACACTTGAATGCGATCCACCCCAATGTCTTTGGCCAGCCTCAGACCTGCTATCAAAGCTTTGTACTCTGCCTCATTATTACTGGCTGCGAATTGGAAACGGAGGGCACACTTGAGATCTTCCCCTTCTGGGGTGATGAGGATTAGCCCAAGCCCGCTTCCCTCTTTTCTGGATGAGCCATCAACATTTAGAGTCCAGGAATGAGGGTCGATTTTGTTAGGAGTTGTGTTGATCAGAAGGAGAGGCTCAGGAGGGTCGACATTGGTGAACTCTAGAATGAAGTCTGTGACGGCTGCCCTTTGATTGCTTTCAAAATGCTTTTAAAAAGTTTCCAAATTCAAAGTTTCCAAAAATTGACATATCTAGTAATTCTCAATCACCCAATGATTGTTGCTATTATGAGGAAGCAGAGCAATATCACATCGAAGCTTCTTATACTTTTCATCAAGGGACTCCTTGTTGTCAGCATCACAAACACCAAAGCTCCCTAAGGTAGAAAGGGACACAATTATTTAAAACCAAAATTTCCCCTTCCTGCCCAATCTGCTCCTGCCTGGCATTCCTTCATCTTCATTGACACTAGAGAAGAAAAATGTGATAAACATTAGAAAGTTACCTAATCATGAAGAGCTTTATTGCGTAATACTCATCACGATTTGTCAATCGCTTAGTAAAATCTCAAAATTATCATACATCTATTCTAGCTACAATGATTTCAAGGCTTCATCTCAATACTCATTCATATAGGTGACTAAAAGTAAAAATGGTACATAATCTGAAACAGGTAGTCATGTTGTAGATCATATATGATTGTTAGCACCAGTACATGCTAGAATTTAGAAATTTCTAAATCATCAAATCCAAAATAATGGCCCATTTGAACCAGTAAATATAGCTTGAATCTCTGTGAGTATGTGTTCATTTGTGGGTGTGGTGCACATGTGCACAATTGCCCATAAGTAATCTACCAGTATCAAATAACCTCAGACAGACTAAGACTGATGAATATCATATATCTCCAAATATATATCATAAAGTCATATATACCATCACCAATCCTTAGAATAACTAGAACCCATAAGGAATTTTAGGAAGTGATTTAAGAACTAAAAATTGATTTTGAAAAGATTCTAGTTATTCTAAAATGCATAGCAAATTGCACTCTATGTTTTAAAAAAGATTAATTCACCCACTAATGAAAATTTTCTTTTTCTCATAGCAAATTGCACTCTAATGGACGTCATAGAAAAAGAAACAAAGAAAAAAAAATGCATGTAGAAAGGAACAACATCAACCACAGACCATCCAGCAAGATGTTTCATTTCAATGACCTCTTACCAAGTTTACTTGAGAAAGTAACAACACTACCTTGAAACATTATCTAATACCTTGTAGATCTTGTGATAGAATACTTAAAGCAACCTAAGTTCTACATTTGGATGAGACAACTCAACCTGTTACAAAACAAGACACCAGGGTGAGTGGATTCTTTGTCAAAAGCACAATGAAAATATGAACTGCGAGCAAAATTAAAAGATTCTCAAACAAATTTATGTAATTGTAAATATAAGAAAAGGTATACTTTTGCACAGAGGTCAAAAAAATATTATCGTATTCCAATCAATAGAGGCACATCTATGCAAAAATATGCGAAACATGTTCCACCAGAAACAGAAGGTTTTACCTTCGCCTTAAGGTCATTAATAACATCTCCAACAGTGCTATGTTTGGGCAATCTTATAGTATGAATTACTAGCTGAAAACAGATTAACCAGGATTGAATGAGAGAAAAAATTCAACACAAGAAAGAAATGACTGATACAATTTGAGACTCACTTCATCCTTTGTAGCATGATAGAAAGCAACTTTTAGAGTTTTCAGAGGCCTTGCAGTTCTGGTAGAGGGATATCCAATACCTCATAGTAAGGAATATCAGAAGTCTGTCTAGAAAGGAGGAAAATCAGCCATCAGAACACCGTAGTTATTCTAATTGGAAGAAGTAAGACAAAAAGTCTTAGGTGTAGATTAGGGTGACAGTAATATGTTGAACAACCTGATTGTAGTGGACCGACATGTCTGATAGATGTTCCACTCCTCAATACTTAATTGGCTGGGGTTTAGGTTGCTGGGAGTAGCAGTTATGAGATGTAAGCCTTATTTTGGATGGACCATCCAAGCCAAGATGGCGAGCTACTCTTTCGACAACATCATCATAATTCTGAAGCTTTGACCTAAAAATTTACAAGGGTGACAAAATTCATTTCTCTGATAAGTAAATCCATATAGAAAAAAATACATAACAAATAAGAAACCAAAATTTTAATTAAATGCATTTATCATCAATAAAGATTTTAGAAATATGAAGAACTTACAACTCAAGACAGAACTCATCCTCCTTAGGATTCTCCAAAGAACGGAAGCGAACAGCCTATGAATCATCATCAGATCATGTGAAAAACTAATGCTAAGGAAGCAAGCTAGAATTAGAATGGCATGTCAAAAAAAAAGAAACATCTGATCAGATCAACTTCAAACACCCATTGAATGGATTGTCCTCCATTACCTATCGCTTAGTCAGGGAGGACATAGAAAATAAAAATAAAAATAAAAATTTACTCCTCTTTTCATGACAAGTTCTTAGGAAAAAAAACTTTCTTTATGGCATTCATAGATCACAAATCACACATTATGTCACATAAAAGTTCTAAAAGCTATCGAAGTCACATTGAAAAAGGTTCATGGAATACCTGACAATTATGCACATATTCCAAAAATGCAGGAACGTCAGGACAGCAGCATTGTTCACCACTTTCAACTTTAGAGGATTTCTGAAAGCAAATGATGTCACCATCTTCAAGCTGCAGAAGAAAAAGAAATAGGTGAATAATTACTTACTATCAATTTTTAATTCTTAAATCACTTACTGTCATTAAGATCTCAAGAGTTTGATACATACACACACAAGTTCAATCCATCGACGAAGAAGACGATGATTTAATGAGAGAAAGCAGAGATAAACCCAATCTGACAACATGTGGAGAGTTTGATACATATGGCCTAGTGAGGGACGATTCATTCATCATTCTTATTCTTAGTGAGAGAAAATAGAGAAGAAGGCCATATATATATACACACACAAGTTCAATCCACGTAATAATCAGAAATTGAGAATCTAAAAAAGAAAATGATAGTGTAACACCTGAAAACTCATTGAAATAACAAATTAACAGCATATGAAATATAGTATTGATCGAACTGTGCGAGAAAACAATTCTTCATCTCCAATACGCATTAGATTAGATATACATATATACACACACACAAGTTCAATCAGGGTCGGCCTTGAGATTTGTGAGGCCTAAGGCGAACTATGAAAATGGGCCCCCTCTATACTTCCTAGGAAACATGACTATAATCACAATTCAATCCACAAATCACAATCCACTGATTTTCTCATATCTGATAGCAAAGAAATTATAAAAACCAATTTAATGAAACAAAATTAGGGAAAAAAATTAGCGAAAAATTATTCAATTAAAACTGATAAAGACCTAGGTAAACAAATTAGGGCTAAATTATTTATTCCACTAAAATCTGATAGATAAAGAAGGTAAAAACAAATTAGGCCAAATTTATTATTCCACTAAAATCTGATAAAGAAATAAGGTAGAAAAAAATTAGGGCAAATTTATTTAATAAAATCTGATCTAATAGTGAGTGAGAGAGAGAGAGAGAGAGAGAGAGGACTTACTATGAGAGAAAGAGTGAGTCGCCAGAGTGTGTGAGATAGAGAATGAGTAGCCGGACCCGGAGTGCTCTGCTCGCCGCTGCTTAGCTTAGGCCAATGGTATGCTTTCGTTTCGTTACTTCGTAAGAGTGAGAGAGAGAGAAAGTGTGTGTGTGTAACACCCCAAAATTTTTCCCTCCGCTTGAGCGGACAAGTTGGCGCTCGAACGGTCTTGTGAGGCTCCCAGTACTTTTGTAGTCTGTCCAACATTTTGAGAGTTTTGAATTTCCACTCGAGCGCAGGAGTGGTTGCTCGAGTGGTCGGCATTGTTAGTCCGTTCGCTTGAGCACAAGATTGGACGCTCTAGTAATCTACCTGGTTAAGTCTGAATTTTTAAGACTAGTGGGGTTGCTCTTGACATTTTTATTATTGTGTTTGGAGTCTCCTTGTTTTATTTTGGGACATTGATCGAAGTGATAACATTATGGCAGAGTAAGATTGGATCAATAACTTTGACTTGGGTAATTTTCCTACGAATAGCCATCACTCTTTTGCCCTTTTCTTTTTCCACATTTTGAATTTGGGTGTGAGACTAGAACCATTGGAAATTTTGTTTTTGGGGCTTCAATTTGGACACAAGAATGACCTAAAACGGAGTCCGGATGAAAAAGTTATGCTCGTTTGAATTTTTAGTATCTGTGCTGGAAGCAAGTGTGCTCGCGCACAAAAAATGGCGCTTGAGTGAACTACGCGAATTCAACAACTTAAAAAGTGCCTTTCTAGATCATTCTCTCCACTTTTCTTTTCTCTCTTCCTTCCCCTCATCCTAAGTCCAAAAACCCTTGATTTCTTGACCCAAATACTTTTCGTTTCTCAAAGATTTGGTCAAGATCTCTTACCAAAAAGTGAAGAATACAAGAAGATCTTATTTTGCTACTAATTGGATTTTGGGTTTTATGAAGGAATCTCTTGGAGCATTGCTTTCTTACTTGATCATTGAGGTAGGGGTTTCTAATTCTCCTTCAATACTCTTTATTTATAGATAGATTTGTGGTATTTTTCTTATACAAATACAAAATTTACATTTTTAAGCATATTGTGAAAATCATGAGATTGGGGGTTTAGGGTTTGAAGAGTTCGGGTTTACTTGTTGGGTTATGATTTTGGATTATGAATTTGAGTGTATAAGCAATAGAAAAGTTGGAATAAAAAGTGTTTTGTGAAAAGCTTTAATTTCTCTTAAAACCCTTGTTTGGTTCATGAAGATAGATGATGGTTTTGCTTAAATTGAAAGTAGTATCATGAAATTGATGTGTTAAATTACACATGTATAGGTTTAATTGAAATTTTAAAGAGTTTGAAAATTTATGTAAAAGTTGCGATTGAACTCTTCATGTTGATATTTTAAATTACGTTATAATATGAAACCAAACTTGGGGGAAAGAAATTAATAATGGTATGGATAATATGAGCTTTGTGATGAAATGATGATGTGGAGGTTTAAGAGTATGTATTGAATCATATCAAATTGTATTGAATGGTGTTGAATTGGGTTGTGTTGAGTTGTGTTGAATTTTGTTGTGTTATGTTGAATTGCACTGAGTTATGTTGAAATGTGCTGAGTTGAGTTGAGCTGTGTTGTGTTGAGTTGAGTTGAGTTGTGTTGAGTTGGGTTGAGTTGTGTTGGGTTATGTTGTAGTTGGTACCCGTATGGGGAGTTAAAAATGGTTTTTGGTGCCCACGTTCGTCTGTATAAGAGCCGATAAATGTGGAGGTGGTTTCAAATTCAAGGTGTCCAAATGCCCTATCTAGGCTTATCGCTAGACGAATGTGGAGAAAATTTTTTTGGGTCTCCACAAAGTCCTGCCATATTGTAGTCGGCAAAAGTGGAAAAATAGTTTTTGGATGTCCACAAAGTCCTGCTGTATTTTATTCGGCGAAAGTGGAAAAATGGATGATTTTAAAAATGTTTTTGGGTGCCCACGTCCTACCATATAATAGTCGACATAGGGAATGGTTTTAAAGTTGAAAATGGTTTTTGGATGTCCACGTCCTGCCGTATGATAGTCGATAAATGTGAAAAAACATGGTTTTTGAAAAAATATAGTTTTTGAGAAAACGGTTTTTGGAGTTCACTTCTTGCCGTATAATAGTCGGCAAAAGGTAGAGGGTCTTATGAATTGGGTGCCCACTATCCCGGTGTATCAAATTGACAAAAGGTGAAATGTGTTGTGAAATGGGTTGAATCGATGATGATATGTGTGACTTGTGATAAACTTATGAAATTACAATTTGATGTGTAATTTAGTATGGAAGAGGAATGTATATAGAAATTATTTGAAAAGAATGGATAATGAAATAGTAATTGGATAAGGGGTTGGTGATAGTGAACTCATCGGGTTGTATGTAATTATAAGGAGAGATTAAGAGTTTTGATTCATGATTAATTGAGAAATTGAATAAAGTGAGTTTATTATTCTTGTGTTATATTGAATTATAATTGATAATGTAAATGTGGATGTGATGTAGTTGTTAGACAAATAGGAGTTGAGTATAGGAGAATTGTTATTGAAAATAAAGGAGATTTGGATTTCTACATTATGGAGTTATAATAATGGGAATTAGTAAAGGGGGTGGGAAAGGTGGAAATAAAAAGAGATATATTAAAATGGAAATTAAATGAGGAATATTTTGAAATTGGCTAATAAATTTAAAATGATGTTATTCCTTAAGCATATTTGTTTTCAAATCAGATTTATGGTTTTTTTCTGATGATAAAGGATACTTTTTATGACTAAAAGTTTTCTTTAAATGTTCAGTTACATTTTGATATAAAGGTACTCTACATATAATATTTTGAAATTACAAAACGTCACATTACTATATGGTATCATCCTGCATGCATGATCATTTCCATCTATGTGTTAGTTATTGTTGTAGAACTATGAGATTCCTACTGGACAATTGTGCTCATCCCTTGTTGTTTTATTTCCTTTCAGGAAGAGAATTCAGATCCAATAGTTGAAGAGTTAAGAAGTCCATGAGTCTCTTTTGTGTAATTTCGTTGTGGATGTGAAAGAAATAAATATTGCATATTGATATTTGGAATTATTTATTTGTAGCTCCGTAGCGGAAGCTTGGCATGTATCATTGTTATTGTTGTATTCATTGAGAGAGAGAGAGAGAGAACGCATGTATTATTATGTTTCTATTACTCAAGGGTAATAGATATTTGTACAAAATACAAAATAAAAAAAATTACCTAAATTAAAGGCTTTTAGTAATATTTTCGAGTACTTAAAAATTGGGGCGTGACAGAGAGAGAGAGAGAGAAAGTGAGTCCCAAATTGACAACAACTCTGTAATGTATGTATGTATGTATCGTTCTCCCTGGACCTTTTTTTTTTTTTTTTTTTGGGTGGATTCCTTCTCCCTAGGCCACCAACAGTAGCTCAATGTATGTATTGTTTTCTCCTTGGGCCTTTTTATTTTGGGTAAACTACCAATAGGTTCTAATAGTTGAACTTAATTCCCATAAAGTCTTATTGAAAATAAGTCTTGGTAAAATTATTGTTAAAAATAGTTTTTTTGTGACAATTTTTTATATATGTCGCTAAAAATTGATAATTAGTGACTTTTTTTTGTTATGATTTTTATAAATTGTCTCTAAAACTTACAATTAGCGACATTTTTTTATGGTAAATTTTTTTCATAGGATCTATTAGACAATAAGTCCACTTATTAGGACCTACAAATAAGTACCCCTTTTATTTTTGGGTGGATTCCTTCTCTCTGGGCCACCAACACTTTTTGTATATATTTTAATTTTAATTGGGTCAAATCACATTTATAAATTAATATGGGCCTAAAAGAATATATTGGGACCCTTTAAATTGGCTCTAAAACAACAAAAATAATTTGGGTGTACAACACTTTACTAAATTTGGGGGCCTTATTTTGGGCCAAATTTTTTGGGCCTAAGACACAAGCCTCACTGGCCTTAGGCCAGGGCGGATCCTAAGTTCAATCTATGCAAAGAATTCTTCAATTCCAACACGCATTAAGATATATATACACACAAAAAAAGTCCAATCTATGAAATAATAAGAAATTGAAAGTTCGAATTGGAGCTCTTACAGGTCGATTACGGAGATCGATTACGATAAGAAACTGAAAGTTTGAATTGGAGCTCTTACAGGTCGATTATAGAGAGAGAGAGAGAGAGAGAGAGAGAGAGAGGTACCAAAATTTGAAGAAGATTGAGCTCCCAATCTGCCTTGGAGCTCCCGACTTTAGGGCTGAAGAATGAGTAAAGATTGACCTTGGAAGCCTTGTAGCAGAATGAGCAAGTTAGAGCTGAAGTGAAGTGAGGTCCCGACTTTTTAACTGTTAAAATGATAAAAATATTCGGCTTCAAAATATTTTTAATTGATAATGACAAATATATTTGGTCCTAAAATGTTAATAATATATTAGCAATTAAATTTATTGATCTTAAAAAAGTATGTAAATACTAAGTGAGAATATTAATAGTCATTTTTACAATCTTATAAGTAAATTATTATATGTTTAAATTTGTTCTTAAAAGATTATTTTTAACGATCAAATTTAATTAATCCCTAAATATTAGTCTCTAAAACACTAATTTCTTGTAGTTTAATGCTTGTCAGAGATTTCGGGTCTCTAGTTCAACAAAAAAAAAAAAAAAGATTTCGGGTCCTATTCATCCAAAAAAAACTAACCTAAAAAATCTATAGATGTTTATGCTTCGCCATTCTAGCACCTTTTCCTTCCACAAAAAACTTGAGATATTTTTTGACAAAATGCCAAAAAAATATCTCTTGATATTTCTTTCATATTCAAAGAACATGTGAGCTTCAACATAAATATTTAGGCTTTGTTTGAGATGCATGTTTTGGTTAAAATAATCAATCAAGATAAAAAAGATTAAAATAATCAATAAAATAAAATATAACATTTAAATCATAATCATTTTAATTTTTTTCTTACAATCATCAAATCAACAAAAAAAACTAAAAAATAACTCAAACACAACTTTTTTTTAAGTTAGGCTAAAATAGTAAAATAGCCAAAAAGTAGGTTAAAAAAAGTACATTCCAACCAAGGGCTTAGTATTGTTTGGAATCAGCTTTGATAATCAACATTTTTTCTATAGTTAACTTTTTAAATTGTTCTTCAATTTTTTATGAAAAAATTTAAAAAATCACTAAAAATGACAATTTTGATTTTAATTGACAAATATATTTTTAAGCTTTTTTTTTTTCTAGATGCTTTTAAATTTCCACCAAACTTTTAACTTTTAGGGTCTTTTCATCCAAAATTTCCTACAAGGTAACAAAATGAAGAAAAATAAAAATTTATTAAAGATGAAAAAACAAATTAAGAAAATCAAAAATCTGGTTTTTTGAAGTAGATCTCAAAAACTTAAATTTTACAAATATATAAAAAAAAAAAAAAAATTTATACTTGAAGCGGGATGCACATAGAAGGGACATTGAAAATTTTAAAGGTGACATAATCCAAGTAGTAGAAGGGGTAATTTTTTTATTTTTTTACTTTTGAATTTTTTTTTTTTTTTTTTTGGGGGGGGGGGTTAAGATCTATCAAATAAAATAATATCTTTGATGATTATGAAATTACAAATATATATATATATATATATATATATTAGGTTTGTTAATCTTGGACTGATAGTCAGTGAAATTTGACTACCTTAAAACATTTGAAAATTTCAATAAAAAAACTAACAGTTGCAAATATTAAGACCAATTCCAAATTTTGATTACCTAATTTGAGATTTGAGGTCTGATTATTAGGTGTGAAGCCACTGAATTCTAGAGAATTTTGTACTTGAGTAATGTTAGAGATTTTAAAAATTTATTAAAAATTTTATCAAATATCTCACATAAGTATGGGACTTGCATCATGTGAATCTCACACCCATATAAGATATAATAAAAATTTTGATAAAACTTTTGTGATTTCTAACATTGTGTTTGATTGGACGGACTGGATAAGGGGGATTAGAATCCATCGGACTTGAGTCCTGGGACTGTGAATCCCCCGGACTATTTGGTTGGATTGGATATGTATCCTGTGTTTGTTTTTTCATGGGATTAGATGTCTGAAAATGACTATTTTTAGTAAATCCAACGTTTGGTTGAACAGACTGGATATGATAAATGAACAAAACACTATTTTACCATTTTTCAATTGTATACTAAGTAATAGCAATATTAAACATATCTTTAATATTTTAATTATTTTTAGCTAGATTAAATAAAAATTTATTTTATTTTATTTTTTACACAATTAAATAAATTTATTTTTTTTAAATTAAATAAATAAATAAATAAATAAAATATCAATAAAAATTTATATTATTTTTTTAATTAAAATTTTAAATAAATTTGTTTTTAAAAATAATAATAATTAAACAATGAAATTAAATAAAACATCTATTAACATTTAAATAATGAAATTAAATAAAATATAAACAAAATTTTAAAATAAAACATCAATAAAATATCTATAAAAAATTATTTAAAAATAAATAAATAAAACATCAATAAAAAGTTAAATAAAATTATTTTATTTTTAAATTGAGACATTTAAATTTTATTAAATTTTACTAAATATAATACAAAATTAAATAGTAGATGGTCAAAATGATCATTTCACCATCTAATCCCAACAGTAAATAATCCCCTCAAAATTGTCCCACACCCCCCCCCTAGGATAGTATAATCACCCATATGGGGGATAAGGAGTCCGGCCGGACTCCATGTCCGGCGGACTAAAAAAAACAAACATCGGATTGGATTTACTGTGCAAATTACAATCTGTACAGTAAATAATCCCCCCTCTTATCCCCCAATCAAACACACCGAATTTGTTCTTACGAATCTTAAAATTACTTTCATTTGACCTCAAAACCCAATTGCTTATTCACCAATGTCAGTAAAGCCCTACCTCCAACATCCATAAGTAGGTTGCCTTTTTAATTTTTTAGTTTTTTTAGTTATTTTAGTATAGGGGTTAAAAAGTCTCTATTGAGTTAGATTTTTTTTTATTTTTTTTGACTGTGTAAAAAAAAAAATAATTATAATTTGAATATAACATTTTGATTTATTTTGGAAAATAAGATAAAAGTTAATTTTTTGACTTTTTTTGAATTTTTTTTTTTAAAAAAAATATAAAAAAATAGAAAGATGATATGATTCAAAAAGCTTAAAAATTGACTTTTAACCTCTTATTAACTTTTGAATTTATTTTATCTTTTTATAACTATTTTGACCTGGTAATATCATACCAGACGAGGGCAATGTTTTCAGCCTAAACCTATCAATATAAACCGAACAAAGAAAGACTAATCACCATTGGAGAGCCTTTCTTATGCCCAAGATTTTGATTTGAGTATGATCTTTTAATAAATTACATTTTGTTTGGATCGTGGGGGTAAAAAAGGAAATGATTATGGTTCTCACCTAAAGTGAGAAGAAAAAAATTCACTTTGCTTGGTTTTATTTTTTCAAAAATACTTTTGAGAAAATTCTATTTTCTTGTTTTTGTATTTTTTTGTCTTTACTGAATTTTTTTAATATTTTAAGCAATTTTTTTTACTTTTTAGACATACCTAACATAAATATACCTAAAAAGTAAAAAAATTATGAAAAAAACTTTTTAAAAATTCACTAAATTCCAAAAATATAAAAAAAAAAAAAATACGAGAATTCAATATATTTTTTATATTTTTATGTATTTATTAATTTTTTAAAATATTTTTTCACAAATTTTTTACTTTTTAGATACATCTAAGTAAAAAAAATGTTTAAAATTTTAAAAATATTCACTAAAAATTAAAAAAAAAACACGAAAACTAAAATACTCAATTTCAAAAAAGTTAATCCAAAAAACTCAAACCAAACACACTGAATAATTTTGATTTCTCACTGTGATATTTGGATAAATAAAAGAGAAGATAATGAAATTTCTCACTTATCTTGATTAGATAGAGTAAATAAGAAAAAATAATAAATAAATAAATAAATATATTATATTTTATTTTATCAAAATAACCTTTCATATTAATAAATTATATTTTTCATAAGTGTAATTTTAGTGTTTTAAATTTTTTTCATTAAACCAAATTCATTTCTCACGAAATCTCACCACTTTTAGTGAGAAACAAAACATAAGTTTACTAATTGTCCTTTTCTCACAATCTCTCATCATTTTCCGCCAACTTAACAATCTAAACAAGTGAACGAATTTTTTAATCTCACTCTTTTTTTATTTTTTTTTCTCACCAGACTTGTCCCTCCAAATGGAATGTTAAGGACCTTAATACCTCAAACTTGCCTTTCTATTGGCCCTCTCAATTTCATCTATAAACTTGTTATAAATAAACTTTGTTGCGCATATGTCAAATTCGTAATATCAATTGTCGGGCACTGCAAATAAATGCAAATCATTAATACCCATAAAAATTGACTCCCTCCACTACTAGAAAGAAGAGAAGAAGAAAAAAAATGATTATTCGGTAATTCGAAAATACGGTCACGTGTGCTTCATAGTAGTATGATTAGTAAATAAGGTGCAATATTGATTATTTGTGTTGAGCAATTGAAAAACATGAGGAAACATAATGAATAGTGATGGGTGAGAGAGCGTGATATTCCGGGACTATTATATAATTTTTCCAAAAGAAGATTGTCTTATTTATGATTCTTAAATTAAATATAGTACATAATATTATAATTATCTAAAACAAATGAAATTATCAGGATACATAATGAGGAAAAAAAAGGAGGATGCATAATGAGACCCCCAACACAAAAATTTAAAAAAAAAAAAAATCACTATATAAATTATCATCATGGAAACATGAAAATTCTCAGGGAACATAAACCCTATCCAAAAGTATCCATCACCTTGAAGGGATTTAATATCAAGAAAATGAACATAAGAACTACAAAATTAGGAAGAATCTGTGAATAATTGGGGTTTGGGAGGTGTATCTAGCGTCAGATGATTTTTAAAAAAAAATGCTGGTATAACCTACCCTTGTATGTTTAACCTGTACTCTCGAAAGGCTTTAGACCTTGTCATCAATTTCTGAAGATTCTGATAAACCGCCATGTTTCTGTTGTCTGCTGCTGGACATTGAATGGCTTCGACGCTCCTTTCCACCAGGTTTCGATGAAGCATTTCCATACCAAATCATTCCAACTACAGCGATGACCATGCCTATGACCACTTGTATATTTAGACCCTCCTTTCCAAAGAATATGAATCCGAGGATCAAAACTAGGATCGTCTTCATATGACCGAGAACTTGGAAGGACACTGCTGTAAACCTTCCAATACAGATAAATTGGCTGAGGTTAGTCCCTACTGCAATAGTGCATGAGAGGATTATAAACACCTGCAGAAAACAGGACATTGATATAATTGTGAGAGACCGTTCTTGTAATGCTAATGAAAACCAGTATCTACAGCTAAGGAATCATCCATATGTGGAAACATATAAAAGCCTTGTGCCATGAACATATGTGGAAGAAAGCAACATTGGTGTATTAAGATCAATGGAGTGTTATCATTTATTATATTTCAATATAGCAATAGACATTCAAAAGCTTTGTGTATGTACGTCCCATATATACCCCTCCCTTTGTTATTCATCTCCTAAGTCACCTAATCCGTGCAACATAGTGGCTGGATCATGCTCTAGCATGCAGATCGGTGATTTTTTTTATTTTTACTTTTGTCAAATAACAAATTCAGTTTTAACCCATTCTTGAATGCCACGTGTACACTTAAATTGGGGCAGTGATGAGGGTTCTCCCTGGAAAATGAGTACAGAGGCCAATTTTCTTATCAGAAGACTTTGATTGGAAAAGCAAGTTCAGATCTTTCTCATGACACAAAGAGACTCTACATGCATATAGATGTAAAAGTAGCATGACAGCACAAGAGAAGAGACAGTCCTTAATATCATACAAGTTAGATGGCATGACCTCAACCTCAACTCTACAGGCAGTCATGTCCTCTATTTCTTCCCTTTGTTCCTTTTTTTCTTCTTTTGCTGAGTTTTCGCTCTTATGTTCTTTGCATTCCAGAGAGGACAGGAAAGAGGGGTACCATCACAATTGCATGGTAGAACAGATTACAAGCACGAGATAAACAGAAATATAATGATTGATTCTGAAAATCATATAACCAATACATACAACCAAATCAACTTGGATTCCAGTACAAGACCCTTAAATCTTACACCATGCAGCGTTCATAAAGCTAGATAGGGAGTAAATAAGACCAAAAAGAGGAACATTTTTCATAACTGAGAGATGCTTGAAAGTAAGACATGAACAGGCGTTTAAAAAAATATATACAGAGAGATTCATATTGTGCATAGATCAGAAGCTAGGCCCGTGATGTGAAGATGATTATTGCAGGACAAATGACAACCCAAACATATATACATACAAGAATTTTGACTACAGGTTGTACCAATGCTTACCAATGATGCTATGTTGTAGTCAAAGGCATCAACTGTCTTGTTTGTCAACCAATAGTCCAGAAAAGGGCCTACTAGCAGTAGCGTTCCAGCCTGAACAGGTGCAGTATGACCCAACAGATTGAAAGAACTAAGTGCGTACTTCCGTTGGAGGTAATGTACATACTGCACATACAAAAAAGAGTCATTAAATTGACTTTTTGAAGATAAGGGACAAGATTTGGAGGGAATTATACGATCAAGAGAAGTCCAATGAGCATGTAACTACCAGATAGGTAAAATTTAACAATTAATATTACATATCGTTGGGTAGTCTTAAAAACAATGCTACAATAAAGAACGTTGTACATGCGCTCAGGCTACGTGCTTCTGCATGGGTGTGCAATCAAGATAACTCAAGAAAGTGCAAGTACGATAATAATAAAATATATGATTTATGTTAGTGGAAATATATAAGATCTGAAGTCGTGGAACAAACAACTTACATACTGTTGTAGAGCAGTACTCCAAACTGCAACAAGAGCAGCAATGAAACCTCTAGCATTAACACTCACGTCAGTAACAGTGCAGACAGCAACACCCAAGAGAACAACTGCAATGCTGAGCTTTGTGTCTCTTGAGTATCGGATCTTGTCAAAAACAACTTCCAATAAGCAGGACACAGGGATCATAGTCAGCTTTGCAATCTGACAATATGTTGGAGAGTATGTAACTTCAAAAATTATTCTAATATAATGAAATCCAAAACCCAGAGCACATTAAAATTTACCTGATAAAATCCCACTGAATTCCACATTAGACTAATGTTCATACCAACAATAGAGAAGTTTGCAAAAAGAACAAACTTCAGAAGCTCTGGCAAGGGTAGATGAGAAGGTTGGATGTACCCCAGCCACCTAAGAACAGCGGTCATCAAGGTGGTGGTAACAAAATGCAAACCAGTTAACGTTGTAGCTGCAAGGATTGTAGCAATCACAAGCTAAAACAATCTGATGATAAACAAATACTGGGACAAACATAAAATGAAATAAAACTCCTAGACCTTCCCACTCAGCAACAAAAAGCCATATCATCATTTGTTGTCATCAAATCATCACAAAAAGCCATATCCTGACTAGCCAGGGAGAACAACTTTCTCAGATCTTTTTTACATGCATATCGTACAAAATGACTTTTCTTTCTTTTCACTTTAACCCAAGTTCTTCAAATTTCCTGCCTAGGCATCACACCTTCTGAAATATCCTAATTTGTACCCTCGCATGTCGTTGTATTTTCAGGACGTTATCAGACAATTTGTCAACATCTATTATGATTACCACAACATTTTGTGCAACAATCTGCTGAAACAATCAACGACCATGGGATCATCCATTGCTATGTAATGCTGACTTTGGTCACGACTGATCAAAGACTATATTCCATATTCTTGCCTCATTATTTTGATAAGTATATGATGATTACATTACACACAGCATTCTAAAAGCTGTATATTTATTTCTGAATACCTTACCAACATCTAGTCTGTTCCCTGTTGTTTTGTTTGTAGTTAAGCCAATACCAAGGTTTTGAAAAAATGTCTTTACTTTGTATCCTCACTACAAATTTCATTTTCATTTTTTTTTATAGATTTAGATTTGCATATATAGAGAAACCACATGTACTCTATATTGACCTAACCTAGTAGTGTTCCATGATCCTAGACAATCTTGGCCTGTTACTTATTTCACAGGTCAATCTTAGCCTGCTATCTAAGCTCATCCAGTAATGAATTTCATTATTAATTTACAAATTACTAATTGAGATGAGTTGATAATTCATCGACATTAGGAAAAAAGAAGCTAATTGATAGATATTCACACTTTTAGCCAAAGTAAAATAAAATCAACAAACAAGAAACTCACACTATCCTAGTTTCAGTTACTATCCTAGTTGAGCATCAGGACTGTATCAAATCCACTAAAAGCATAAGTTGATTTTCTTTTTCGAAGTTTCCAATATCAGAATAGTTAAGAGAGTCAAAACTAGAAATAAAAAAATGAATGTGGATTACTAATCTTAAAACTAAAATGTTCATCAATAAAAAAAACACAGGGGGTTCATCACTGCATGCAGACACTGTTAACTTTTATCAACATTTGTTCAACTCTATTTTGTCTGTGGACAAGAAAACAACGAACCAAACCTTGGTCTCAATATCAATATAATCCAGTAGGCCCGTTCAAAGACCCAGCTCACCCGAAAAACCGACTGATCTGAACCGAGTTGATAAAAAACGGTTGGCTTTGCGAAACCCAGCGGTCAGTTGCAGTTTAAAAGTGTCAAAAAATTCTAGGAACATTCAGTTTACAGTTTTGGGAGGAAATTTTTTGTAGAAACCAAACCGACCGATGCATAACTATGTAACACGTGGCATTATGTTATTAGCTGTGAAGATTACATTTTATCACCGTTTACATATGGCTTTATTTGATTGGAAGACTATATTACTCATTATCACCACTGCTTTTTATCTCTCTACCTCATCAAAACGTGGCCTTAACAATTATACTTTACCAGAGATCACTCTCTCTCTCTCTCTCTCAAACTTCGAATGTGATGGCTACAGGCTCCATGTTTTCCAGCTCCGGTTTTGCGATTCTTCTACCACCATTTTGTTTGACGACAATTCTCTCCGTCCGGTCTCCCCTGGAAATCCACTCTCAGCCTTCAACCTGCAGCTTGCTTTTATTTTTGGGTTAGATTGCATTTTTTTAATCACAGCCACCTCTCCCTCACCCCCTTCCCCTCTCCGGTCTCCCACACCCCCTACCCCTCTCTAGTCTCCATCCCCCATATCCACCTTTTCCAGTTGCAACTTGTAATATATATATACATCTTTTTATCTCTTTCTCGGATGTGGAAATTTCAAAGTTATTTTTTCCTCTGTTTGTCTTCGTGGACACTGACTGACACCGACCCGTAAACAACCCTATAATCAAGAAGTTTTTTTAATTATTATAACTTAGATAATGGAATGAAGCACCCTTCAACAAGATGAAAATTGTATGTATATTAGCAATCATATGTCCCAAACTATATTTTCATATGCTTGGAAGCACCATTATTGTGATTCAAACAATTAATACTGGCCACCGGCCAGTGTAGAAAAACAATAATTGGTGATGGAACTTGGGAACTCCGTATGTTAAAAGCAAATCTATGATACTGGGGGTGTTTGGGATGCAAGTTTGGGGCTAAAATAGCCAATAAAGACGCACACACAAAAAATGCTAAAATAGCCAATAAAAAAAAATGTTGTATTCAAACTATAATCATTTCATTTTTTCTCTCACAAACCATCAAATCAACTACAAAAATAGACAAATAAATAACTATCATCCAAAACACAACTTTTTTAGCCATGCTAAAATAACCAAAAAACCAAAAAACTAACTAAAATAGCCAAGTTCCCAAACGAGCCCACCATGTCCATATCCAACTAACAATAATTCCTCTGATTCTTAAGTATCACTAATTCAATTTTCTCATAATTTTTTGAAGGCAACGACCATAGATCTCCCTATGAGTCCCAATCCAAACTGAATGCACCATCCCATCCATCATTTGATTGAAAATTCATTCAAAATTCTCTAATCATTGGAATGGGAAAAAAAAATTATGTAACAGAAAGCATAGTACAATTGATCAAAGAAAATAGAGAAGACATTGATATAAAATTTACCAAAACTGAAGCCATATGTGGCCATTAAGGCTTTATTGACAATGATAATCCCAACAGAAGTGACTACATTGAACATCCATGCAGCCGCATCAACTGCTGCCTTCTTATCAGCCTTGCTAGAAGGAGCCATTTTCATTTGTATTTACAATATTTGATTGCAGGCAAATCTTTATTCCTCCTCCTCCATAAGAGAATCCATACACTTCAGAATATAAGTTTAAGATTTTTGTCTGCTTCAGCACCCAAATTTTCTGAAAAAGACACAAAACATCATTCGATTTCCACAAAATTATAGCATTTATTTACGTATAGTAGCTATCACAACAATCATTGCTGGCATAACTATTGTACTATTCTACTGAATCCTTAAACCACACGAATGTACATGTGCGTGTAAGCTTTAAAAAATTTAAAATTACAAGTGGAACTTCAGATATGGATTTAAAAATAAAATAAAATATAAATAGAGAGAGAGAGAGAGAGAGAGAGAGAGAGAGTATAAAACTAAGAACAACTGGCACTAAATCCCATGAGCAAAAAAATAAAACATTGGCATAGCATCAATACATCAACATATTATAAGCACAAGTATTGATTAATCATTGTGTAAATCCTAAATGCAAACAAACAAAAATGTCTAAGAAATTGATAGCAATCTACCGATTCAATTTTGGCAACTTAAAAAAAGTTCACATTTCAAGGCCAGAACTTGCATCGATCAAAACACAGATCCCTAAATTTCCAGATCGAACACAAGCAAAATCGAAGCGCAATTACGCAAACTCAAATCAGATCTACATTTCAAGATCCTACCAAAATTAGATCAAAACAAGATCGCAAATTTCCACATCAATTTAGCAACCACAACAGATCTATCAGACAAACAGTTAATGCTACAAAACAGCTAGAAAACAATTGAACAGCATAGAGAATGACAGTGACTTTGCCTGAAAATGTTGAGATGTCTCAGTCTGAGTTGTCAGAGCTTCTTCATATATGTGATGGAGTGGAAGAGAATGTTAGGGTTTGAGCGAATATGTGTAAAGTATTGTGGGGTTTGTTTCCTTGTTTTAGCAGCTAACAAAGATGGCATTTGAGCATGTGCTTTGGTTTTTGTGTGTTTTCGTCGTGACCTCGACGTTTGGGGAAGACGATCAATATGTGTGTGTATATGTATGTATAGGCGGAGAGAGAAAATTCTGTTCAGGGCGAATGAGGCTGCGTTGAGTTGAAAATAAAATTAGAAAAATGTTTATATTTGGCGAATTAATCATTGGTTTTAATTTTAAAAAAATTTACTTATAAATCTCGAGAAATATTAATTTATTTAACCTTAAAAGTTTTCTTATAAATTAATTACTCATTAATGTTTTAGAAAGTTACATTTATTTTAATTTAGTGTCATTTGAATTTATGTGAATGCCTTTTTTTATGATTTATTTTTTTAGTTTATTTTTGAGATAAAAATAAAAATGTGAGGTGTAGAAGATTATTTTTGAAGGAATTGTTAGCTGAAATATTGGTTATCAAGTATAGAAATCTACATTTCTATAATATGATTTTCTAGTGTTACGTTAGGGTGCTACATTTAGAGAAAAAAAAACACATTAAGGAGTTTTTGTGTGTTACATTAATTGATGTATTACGTTTGAAAAAAATACACTCTTAGGGTTGGTTTGGGGTGTCCTAAAAAAGTACACTTTTTGTCTTTTTACGAAAAGATGTGCAGAAAAGTAGAGAGGTGATGTGATGGAAAAAAGATAAAAAGATGAATTATATAGTGTACCCCAAACCAACCCTAAGGAATTTTTTAGAATGATACGTTGTAACGTTTGAAAAAGTACACTAACGAATTTTTTAGTATGTTACATTAACGTATTACGTTTTGAAAAAGTACACTAAGAAGTTTTTTTTTTTGTGTTACATTGATTAGAATGTTACGTTTGGAAAAAATACATTAAGAATTTTTTTTTTTAGAATGTTAAAGCATCTCCAATAGTTCATCAGATTTTTCATCAAATCTAAATAAAAAAAAATACGATTTCCTCTATTTGATATCGCCTGCTCCAACGAAAAAATTTGACTTTTCATCAAACTATCGGTTAACCAGGCGGATGATTGGTCGGTCGACCAGTCAATACAAAAAAATGAAAAACCTAGTTTTGAAACAATTGAGGCTGTTGTGTTGTGTTGGGGCTATTCTGAAACAATTCAAAAAACCTCACCCACTTTGTTTCTCTCTTTATAATCCCTTTACAGACGAACCATTTTTATCATACTAGCATCACCTCCTTCCTTCTCTCTCTTCACTACATCAAACTTGAGTGAAAATTTATAGAAGTAGGAAGAAAGATTCAGTTTTTGTTTATCGATTTTAGATTTAATAGAGTTTCTGCTTCTGGATTTTTGATTATATATCATTACGAAGACTTGTATGTGTTTGTTTGGTTGATTTTTTATTTCTTCTTCAACTTTGCTATTGAGGTATACTTTGATCTTTCTCTCTCTCCCTATTGTATTTCTTTATTTACGGAGAAAACAAAGAGGTGGTCGACCAAGGGATCGACTTCCTAGTGCAAAATTTTTACAAAATTTTGCTTGGGGTGGTCATCCAGGAAGACGTTCGGCTAGTCGTCCGGGAGGTCCATACTCAACGGCTACGCACAGTAATTTGCTGAAAGGTACAACCCATCTTCAGTTTGATGAAAATTTAGGGCTGTTTTTAATTTGATATCAGTTTGATAAAATCGTTGGAGCCAAAAAAAGATGTACTTTTTCACCAAATTCAAATTTGGTGATGCATTTGCTTAACCGTTGGAGATGGTCTTACATAATTACATTTGAGACAATATATTAAGAAGTTTTTTAGTGTTACATTGATTAGAATGTTATGTTTGATAAAAGTACATTAAGAACTTTTTTAGTGTATTACATTGGAGTGTTATGTTTGGGTAAGAAATTTTTGTGTGTTATATTGATTGAAGTGTTACATTTAGAAAAAAATACACTAAAATTTTTTTTAATGTGTTGCATTGGATTGTTACGTTTGGAAAAAATACAGTAGGGAGCTTTTTTGAAGTGTTATGTTTAGTAATTTCAACATTATGAAAAAACCCACATTTTGGCCATTTATATAATTCATACTAAATTGGGACCTTTGGATTCATAAGAAAAAAGAGAGAACCAAATAATTTATACGATTACTATTTGGGATTTATTGGTGTTTCACCCTTAATTTTTTAGATTTAATTTTCTAAATATTAAACATTTTATTTTTTTTATTTTTAGTGAATATTTTTAAGATTCTAAGTAATATTTTACTTTTTAAATATACCTTACTTAGATATATCTAAAAGTAAAATATTTATTAAAAAATATTTTAAGAAATCAATAAATATACAAGAATATGAAAAATGTGCTGAATTTTCATTTTTTTGGGGGTATATTTTTGGTGTTTAGTGAATTTTTTAAAGATTTTTTTCACAAATATTATACTTTTTAAATGTATTTATGTTAGATGTATTTAAAAATAAAAAAAAAAATCCTAAAATATTAAAAAACAATAGTGAAAACAAAAAAATACGGAACACAAAAAATTTTAATTTTCTGAAAAGTGAATTTAGAAAACTCAAACCAAACAAGCTAAATATTATTTAGAGAAAATTAGTGATAAGGTATCAGGTTTGGTAGATATTTTTTTTTTGTTGGTAAGAGGCTCACCTTTTATGAAATAGTTTGGTAGAATTGTTTTGTTGGTTTTGGAGAACATTTTATTTTCAATTTTAACCTTTAATTTATCTGTTGACTTTTCTTTGACTATCTGTTCCAATTTATATATATCTATTCAAATTTTTTCTTATATGTTCAAATTTATATATATCTATTCAAATTTTTTTTATCTATTCAAATTTATATCTATTGTTCAAATTTTTTGGCTATTTGTTCAATTTTTTCCTTTATTTTTAGTTCAAATACATGTCCAAACTTTATTATCGGTTTATTTTTTCTATCTGTTAAAATTATTTTAACGTATGTATTTTAATTTTTTTATCTCTGCAAATTAGAGAGAGGAGACAGTGAAGATAATTCGAAAATTCAACCAAATTATTTGTTCAAATACAAATCTATCTGTTGAAATTCAAAGAGTCATCTATTGAAATTCCTGTTTGTCTATTTCTTATCTGTGCATATTACATACATACATATCTATATATTTCTATCTGGTCAAATTTTGAAGGATATTTTGAATTTGTCTATTAAACAGATCTATCTATTCAAACACAAACAACAACAAAAAACAATCAATAATTACAAACAATATATATATATATATATATATATTAAACAGATCTATATGTTCAAACACAAACAACATATCCAAACAATAATACCTGTGAAAAATCTAGAAATCCTAGATGTTGATTTGTGATTAGGTACCAATTTTAAGCAGTATATACAATCCCAATCAAACAATCAAGACAAATCAACACAACGATTTTAACGTGGAAAAACCACAATTGGACACCTCCAACTGTGATTAAAAAACCACGGGCAACAGCCACAAAACAATCCATTAAGAAGATTTAAAGGAATTACACAGGTATACTCTCAATTACCTAGCGAATCCACACCTAACTGAACCAACCTCTATGTGCCTCTTCCAACCCCGTCTTCACCTCGGAATTGTCTTTACGATGAGCCACTCCAGAATCCACCGAAGCTTCAGGCTCGAATTCTTCAGAATCCACCAAAGAACAACTCTCTCTCTCTTGTGTATAAAACAAAACCTTTGATGTACTCTCTTTAAACCATGAGTTGAATACTCAATAAAACATCAAAGAAAACCAACAAAATATCCCCAGATATAAACCTTAATATCCAACAAGAAAATCTGGAGGAATTAAATAGTTTTGGGAGAAAACCAACTATTTATAGAAAATCCAAAAGTAATCCTAGTTTTGGAAGAAATCCAATTACTTATAGAAATCCAAAAGTAATCCTAGTTTTGGAAGAAAATCAATTTCTTAAAGAAATCCTTGTCAAACGGGATTGCTAATAATAAAACCTAACAATCTCCCCCTTTGGCAATGCCGTGACAAAACACACCTAACAAATAAAATCCTAATCACCCCAACCCATTACAACCAACAAACACAAACTTCTTTCTCAAGATTAAGATCTGCAAAACAACTATTAGTGCCACAATCTCCAAAACAACTATTAGTGCCACAAGAGTATATGAAAAAGCAATAAACATATGACAAGATTATCTTGAAACATGAGATGGAAAACATGAATAGATACGGATTGAAGATTTTAAGAACATGTAGCATAGATAGATGAAAACTAAGACTTATGCACCCGACACATGACATGAATACATGAAATCCTACGACACACCGGACAACTTTAATCCCCTTTTTTTTTTTTTTTTTTTCACGAATTGACAAAGGAAGCTCAAACAATAAAGAAGCCAATGCAAAGCAACATGCAAACCAACTAATGCCAATCTCCCGTACCAAACAAAACAAAGTGTTCATGCTAACAAACTCTTGCAATGATAAACCAAACTCCCCCTCACTAAAAACAATGAACAAGAAAAAAAACGACAAAAATAATATGATGGGGCAAGCAGGGAATTTCAGATTTGTACCTTAAAACACACAAGATTATCCAAGAAGCACAATTACATGAAAACACAATGTGCACAGCCTCTAGAAGATTCCTCATAAAAGAAAGTGATGCATTATGTGAAAAGCATAGATCCCATGAGAAACAGTGTGTGTGTGACTCTTGGAGTTCGACAAACACTAGATTCAAATCCTGGTAGTGATATGAAAGCTGGACCTCCGACAAGAGAATCTAAGCACAACTAAGAAAAGTCAAACCACTAGGAATCAAGGGGTATTTGGTGAGTAAAGGCGGAGGTTCCCCCTCAATCAATGAATCCTTTATTTTTTTTTTCCTTTTTTTTTCACATCTTTTTCTTTTCTTTCTTTCGCACATCTTTTTTTTTTTTTTGTTTCTTTCTTTTGCACAGTTTTTCTTTCTTTTGCACACTCATTGGCGGCTGACACACTCAAGAGTATGGAAACCGAACCAGAGAAGCATGGATATATTAAGGATGGCCTGGTTGGTGACTCTGAGGTAGCCTTTTCCTCATGGCTGGACTACAAAAAATAGAGGGGAAAGCCGTGGAGATGTAAAAAGATGGAAGGTGGTTAAGAGACTCAACATCACCCATGATATGCTAGTATAGGTCAATTCCTCTAGAAAAGCAAAAGATATAATGCCAGAAGTCCATAAAAAAAATAATCACTAAGGCGAAAGACTCCGATATTTGCTAATCCAAGAGTGTGTACAGAATGAGACATACTAATCAAAAAACACACACTCCAAAATGAGTAATGACCACAGAAAGCACACACATATTAACTTGTAATGGATATTCTCATCAATTCCAATATGCACCAAGGACTACTCAAAAATTTCAAGCTTGCAAAACCATACAAGAAAATATTTTTGGATTTTTTATTTTTTTTATTATTTTTTTCTTTTTCTAAACAAAGCAAGACAGAAAACGAACATGCACACATTAAAAGACTCAAAAAGAAAAAAAAAAAAAAACACACACACACAAAAACCTAAAAACAAAACCGAAAAAACAAATTAACACAAGTCAAGTTTTCTCACCCAAACCGCTTTAGTATAAACAAAGTTGTGAGTATTGCGGTTCTTGGGTGATGTCTTGACGTTGTGGTTCCCTTTGCTTTCAATGGGAACCCGTCTCGACTTGGTTTCTAACATCCTATTTTTAGGTCTAGGCAAATACACTCTCCCATGCAACTTATAACAATAAAGGCGAATATGACCATGCATATCACAATGATGACAAATAAAAATAGGGTGTACCTTATTTTCTTTTACCTTACCAACTCTAGGAAGTTTGAGAAGTCCATCCTTATGTTGAATTTTTTGTTCTCCCTTTCCTTGAGTTCTTGTATCATGAGATGTAGATGCAATCTGTTTTTGCTCTTTGTTATCACCAAAGCCAATGTCACTCTTGTCAGAACAAATTTGTTGAGACCCAATGATATTGTCCAAAGTCTTTGACCCTCTGTTCCAAAGACCAATGGTTGCCATAGCACACTTGAGTTCTTCCTTTTTCTTGATCATTAGTTTTTCCAAAGCAACTTGAGACATCTCGAGAGTTTCAATCTTTTCTTCATATGTTGCATAGATTTGCTGTAGCTCATTCCTCTCTGTCTCACAAGTCAAGAGTTTTGCACAAAGAGCTTGTTGATCATTAGAAATCTTAAGGGCATCATTCCTAGCCTCGGAAATCTCTTTTTTTAACTTGACATTCTCACTTTCGCATGCTTTGAGTTTCTTTGTGAGTTTGTCATTCAATTTGAATAAGTTAAGAGACTCCTTATACAACTTTTGATATGCTTGCTGAAGTTCTTCATCTTCACTCCCCGAGGATTCGTCAAGTAGGGGTGATCGAACCATAGAATTTCCCTCACGAATTGAATCCATTATCACAAATCAAACAAGATCTCGTTCTAAAAGAATTTTTTTGGAAAAAAAAAATAGAACGACCTGCTTTGATACCAATTGAAAAATCTAGAAACCCTAGATGTTGATTTGTGATTATGTACCAATTTTAAGCAGTATATACAATCCCAATCAAACAATCAAGACAAATCAACACAACGATTTTAACGTGGAAAAACCACAATTGGACACCTCCAACTATGATTAAAAAACCACGGGCAACAGCCACAAAACAATCCACTAAGAAGATTTAAAGGAATTACACAGGTATACTCTCAATTACCTAGCGAATCCATACCTAATTGAACCAACCTCTATGTGCCTCTTCCAACCCCGTCTTCACCTCGGAATTGTCTTTACGATGAGCCACTCCAGAATCCACCGAAGCTTCAGGCTCGAATTCTTCAAAATCCACCGAAAAACAACTCTCTCTCTCTTGTGTATAACAAACAAAACCTTTGATGTACTCTCTTTAAACCATGAGTTGAATACTCAATAAAACATCAAAGAAAACTAACAAAATATCCCCAGATATAAACATTAATATCCAACAAGAAGATCTGGAGGAATTAAATAGTTTTGGGAGAAAACCAACTATTTATAGAAAATCCAAAAGTAATCCTAGTTTTGGAAGAAATCCAATTACTTATAGAAATCCAAAAGTAATCCTAGTTTTGGAAGAAAATCAACTTCTTAAAGAAATCCTTGTCAAACGGGATTGCCAATAATAAAACCTAACAACCTGATCTATCAAGCCAACAACAAATCAAGTTTTTGAAAATCAACAACAGAGATAAGAGCTACATAGATCTACTTAGATCGGCAGCATCGAAGGTAAAGAAGAGAAGAGAGAGAGAACGAGAATGAGAGAGAGAACGAAAACGAGAGAACGAGAGAGGTAGTTCTCAAATTTGTTCCACACACTCTCTTTCTCATAAATGACGGAACTCTAGTTCGAGAGAAGAAGAGAAACAGCGGTGGAACGCCTAGAGAAGGGTGACGAGATGGCTGACAAATGAGAAAGTGGCGGTCTATGGTATTGCGGCGAAGGAGGAAGAGGTGTTGTAGCGGAGCAATCTAAATTTAGATCTAGAGCACGGCGACAAAGATCTAGAAAGAAGATGAGAGAAAAGAGCAGATGAGGGCGGCAACGGGATGGTGGTTTGTTAGTAAAGGGAGATGAGGTGAGAGAGAAAGGGAAGGGTTTGGTTATGAGATGGAGACGGCGACGGCGCGGGTGAGATGATGACGGTAGAGCTGTAGAACAGAGAAGAGAAGGAAGAGAGAGAAGAAGGGGGTGGTTTGTTATACAACGCATATTATATAAGGAAATTTAGCCATAAACCCCTCTTAGCTTCCTTTTCTTGTTAAAAGAACAGGAAAAAAAAAATTAGTACTTTCAAAACCCCTTATAATTATAAAATTCTATATAAAGGACAAAATTTGTTATTTGAATATTTTATTTGATCATTATACCCTCTCTTTCTTCCATTTCTTTTACAACTCTCTTTCTCTCTCTCTCTCTCTCTCTTTACCAACTTGATAGTTGTTCATCATCCCCACCATCTTCATCTTCTATCAGTGTTGCCCATCCTCATCGTCGACCGACAACCACTATTTTTACCGTTAAGCCACCACCATCTCAGATTTGATATCTACGAACTCATATTTGAGATTAATAACTTCAGATCAGTATTCATCCAAAAAAAACTTTAGATCAGAGATGAAAAATAAAAAAAAACTTAGATTTGATAGAAAAATAAAAAATCGAGATATTGCAATGGAAAATTAAGAGTTTTTTGTTTGTTTATTCATAGATCTAAAAGTAAAATTTGACTCTATTTGGTTAATTTAATATGTACTCTGTTTTCATTACAGTAAAATTTTACTTTGGTTAACAAAATACTAATCTGCTTAATGATAGTAAAATTTTACTTTGAATCATAATAAATTTTATTTTGATTCAGAATAAAATTTTACTCTCTTTCTCTCTCTCTTTTTTTAATTACAGAATAAAAACTTACTCTGAAATAAGCTGCGATGATGGCTTTATAGGAGAATTTTGTGTCATGAACCAGAGTAAAATTTTACTGTTGAAAGAACAGAGCATCATTTGAACAAGAATGAGAGATAGAGAGACAGAGTTCGAAAACAGAGAATCAAGAGAAAAGAAGAAAAAGAAAGAGAGAGAGAGAGTGTGTAAAGAATCTTAGATATGAGGTTTGCAAATTGTCACAAATTGTCATCTTTCGGCTACAACAATTGTGAATGATCTCAAATTTGAAGTTGTGGATGTAACAAATGATGGTGGTGATGAAGACGGTAGAGAAAGAGTTCCATGGTGAGTGGTGGTGGTGTCGATGGAGAACAGCGATGGCACCAATGAAGAGAATAATGATAAGTGCGAAACAGAGAGAAGAGAGATTAAAATGAGAGAGAGTGATTACAAGTTAATATATACACACACACACACATATATGAGGGTATTATAGTATAAATTTTAAAATATTAGGAGGTTTTGAAAATATCTATATAATTCTTGTTCTTTTGAATGACAAGTTAAACACTGAGGGGTCTATCATCAAATCCCCCTACTATATATATGGGGGAAGAGAGAGAAGAAGGGGATGGTTTGTTATATAGCGTATACTATATATATGGGTTTTTTTTGTGGTCATTTTACTCAGGAAAATGTTTGGGACTCCCACAAAGGAGGACCCCCACGACCCCCACTAATATATTAACCATTGATGTGTTTGAATTTTTTTTTCCTATAGCTGACAATGACATGAATGGTCCAAATCATTTTAGGGGTTGTGAGGGTTGTGTTTTATGAGGGTCTCTATCATTACTGTTTTACTTATGCATGCACTACAACAAAAAGCACCAATGGCGACTAAAAAAATGATTTTCGTCACTGAAAGTTGCACAAATGGCGACTAAAATGGATTAAGTCGCCAAAATTGATGACTTTTGCCGACTAAAGGAGTTTAGTCGCCGAATATAGGGGTTTTAGCGACTAAAAGTCAGTTTAGTCGCCGAATATAGGGGTTTTAGCGACTACAAAAATTTTAGTAGCTAAAAGGCACGGTTTTTGGCAACTAAAAGCATTTAGTAGCCAAAACTATAGGTTTTGGCGACTAAAAAATACTTTAGTCGCCGAATATAGGTGTTTTACCGACAAACAAATTTTTTGTAGCCAAAAGTAAAGGTTTTTGGCTACTAAAAGACATTTAGTAGCTAAAAGTGGACAATTTGGTGACTAAAACTGAGTTTAGTTGGCAAAAGTGCAGGTTTTGGCGACGAAAAGTAAGTCTAGTCGCCGGAAGTAGTTTTTTGGGGCGGAAATTAATGTTTTTAGCGACAACGCAGCATTTAGTAGCCAAAAAGCATAGAATTGGTGACTAAAATTCAGATTTAGTCGCCAAAAGTGCTCTCATATTTTTTTTTAGTAAATACTTTATTTTTTACATAAAATACATAAATAAAAATAATTATGTATATATATATAGTTTTGTATTAATACCGGCGAATATAGTATATAAATAATATATGTTGCATTAATATTCGTGTGAGGTTGTAGTGGTGTAGTGGGGAGAGAGTGTTGGTAAAGGTTGAGAATGTTGGGAAGTTGGTGGTCATAGGTTCGAAACTTGGTAGCAGCGAAGGCAAAATTTTTTTTTTTCTGAAAACGCTTTCAGCGACTAAAGTCAGTGGTCGCCGAAAGCTGGGCTATTGGCGACGAAAGGTTTAGTCGGGAAATGTATAAATAATAAAAAAAAAAGTAACTATTGGCGACTAACAGTTTAGTCGCCAAAGGTATAATTTTCAAAAATGGAATTGACTATTGGCGACAAATTCTTTAGTCGCTGAAGACCTGTCTAGTGGCGACTAACAGTTTTTTAGTCGCCAAAGGTATTCGCGACCACGTATTGGCGACAAAACCGGCGACTAAAATATTTAGTCGGGGAAAGTGAAAATTCGACATTTGGCGACTAAAAAAGGACTTTTGGCGACTAAAAATTTAGTCGCCAAAAGTGTATTTTCTTGTAGTGATGTCGTTGTAGACAGTATTTTAGAGCGTGGACTTTTGACCAAATAAAATTTAATTTTGGATTTGTGGACTGAATGCCCTATTATTTATGAATACATATGATTATTCTTTATTTAGAAATACATAATTAATAAAATCTTATCATATATTTTTTTATGATTATTCTTAAAATATTGATTGCCTTTTTTGATTTGAAAAATTACAAATATCCTTTGTCAGAATGTCTAATTTAATAGAATTAACTGAAAAAATAGAATTTCTAATTGATCTCCTATGCAATGATAAAACTACTTGAATTATTAATTGAAATAAATTTTTGACATTATTAAAAACTGTTACTTCAGATGACTTAATGATTTATTAATCAAATGGGTCATTTGTTATAAAATTAGAAACTTCAAGGGACGGGATATAATTTTCAAAATCACAAGAGGTAAATCGTATTTTAAACACATCTCAGTTGGTGTATTTGTAATTACCCTTGGGAAAATTGTACTAGTAATCCCTATACTTTGGTCCTTGTATCATTTTAGTTCTCGTAATGAAAAATATGCATATAAGTGACATATATCATATTTTTTTAGAATAAAATTATAAATTTATTAAATTCAATGAGTTAATCTTAACCAATACAATGATTATTTCCCGTAACAAACACTAATGACATTATTAATTTAAATTAAATTGACACAAAATTTAAAATTTAAGATCAAAATTGAGTCAATTAAAAATGAAAATACCAAAATAACACAAAAATAAAATATAAGATCATCGATATAATTTGTCTTTTATCCGTTAATAGATCTACTAGTCATGAACAGTTAAAAAAACATTTGTTTAGTTAGAGCATCTTCAATGGTTCATTACTTTTTTCATCAAATTTGAGTAAAAAATAGCTAATTTTCTCAATCTGATATGGCTTGCTCCAACGATGCATCAAAAGGGAATGGTTATCCGGTGGGTCGACCAGTAAGGCAAGAAATTTTTTTTTTAAACCTGTTTGAACCTACCTAATTGAAAGGGAATCGGTCGACCGGTGGGTCAACTGGCCGAACATCCGGTTGGTTGACCGGTTGGCCCACTCCAACGTTATAGCACGGTGAAATACTAAAATCGCGAGCTTGTTCTCAATTTGATGAAAGTTTTGTTCTGTTTTCATTTTGATATCAATTCGATGAAACCATTTGAGACACAAATAGTGACTTTTTCATCAAATTTCAAATCTGATACTTAGTTTAATGCACCGTTAGATATGACCTTAAAAACAAATATTTGAAATAAAATTATTTTGGTAAAGTTTCATTAGCCATGACCTCAATGTGGCCACCATCTTTGACCATCAATGATAACCTCTGGTCGTTGACGACAATTTTGCAATAATCATTCCCAATTGTCTATGATCATCTCTAACGATTTTCCGATGAAGTGAAATTTTATTTGCCGATCATTTGTATGTTTTAACAAATGCAATCACTGGTTTTAGTTAGTAAAATTATCTATACTTATGTAAGTGACGAATCAATCAAAACTTATATTAAAAAATAACTATTTTTATATCATAGTAAAAATTCACTGCAACAAAATTGATTTTTTACGGTACCACATCAACAACATACAATAAATATAAGTCATAATTTCTCATTTTTATGACTTGTTTTTTTTACATATCGTAAATAATTTTCAATCATGACGTGCCTATTGCGTAGACCGTGAATAGTAATAATAATAAATTTTTATGACTTACAATGTTAGTCATAAATAATAAACTTTTTTATGACATGCATATGACATGCTGTTAATACATCAACTATATATGACACACGTACGTCAGGCGTGAAAAATATTATACTTTTCACAGTGCATAAAACGTTAGCTGTTAAAAGTATTACACTTTTTACTACGCACAATTTATACTGTGAATGGTATGACCAAAAAAAATAAGTGCCAAAATAAAGGGCTTGTTTGGTTTGTTTTTGGAAGAGTTATTTTTGAAAAAAAATTTAGGAAGAGAGTTTAGAAATTTTTTTGGTTTGTTTGGTTGTATATTTTGGGAGAGTTGTTTTTTTTGGAGTTTGGGATGATTTGATATTTTGGGAGAATTTGAGTAGATGTGTGTGAGAGAAAAAGTGATTGAGAAGAAGAGAGGAGAGAGAAAAAGTGATTGATTGATGTGTAAGAGAGAGAGTGATTTTGAAATTTTTTTAAAAAAACTCAAACCAAACAATTTTTAAGAAATTTTTTTCTAAAACTCATCTCCCAAATACAAACCAAACATACCCAAAATTTCTCCCGCCAATCCCTCCCAAAAAAAACATATATATACATCGAGTGTTTTGCTTCTAATAGCTTCTAATCAGAGAGACTGGTTCGAAGGGTTTGAATCTCTCTTCGACGGTAGCGGCGATCGACAGTACGATGAGTCTGGTTCGACAGTGGCGACAATCGACGGGACGCACTCATCTCTTCTCTTCTCTTCTATGTTGTCGTATCAAAGGTGTTCATGTTGTTGTTGTATCCATCAACGTTTCGTTCTTTGTCTCTCTGCAAAACTCTTTGCTCACTTCCAGTTTCTGACTCGGTAGTCGTCTTCAAACTCACCGAAGATAAGTTTTCCGGCTTCGATTAGAAAATCCAGATTTCCCTTGCTCGATCTCTATTCATCTCCAAGCACATAAATTGTTTTTTCCTCAACAATTTTAGATTCTTCCTCATTTTCAATTTGAACAGCATACGTTCAAACATTTTTTGCATTTTCTTAAATTTTGGTTTGAAAACTTGTTTTCATAATTTTTTATTTTTTATTTTTTTAAAACCCACATTTTGTTTCTAAATATGCTTTTGGTTTTGGGGTTTTCGCAAAACAAGGTCATATTCGTTCTACTTCAAGGTAATCTCGTGCAATACACATATATATATATATATATATATAGAGCGAGAGAGAAGAATTTTCCAAAATTGTGAGCTTGCTGAGGGAAACCTCTTATCCAACATAAAAAGAGCAAAATAGCAAGTCAATTTTAACTTTTTCTTTCATGAACAGAAGAGAGAGAGAGCTGGGTTGGTTTGGTATTATTTGTTATAACCATAAGGAAAAAGATTTTTCCCCCAAATCCCCCCGCCCCGAATGCCCCGAGAGAGAGAGAGGGAGAAAGAGAGAGAGAGAGATCGGGAAAGAGGAGGAAGAGAAGAGAGGGGAAGAAGCTCGTCGCCAGCTCGAAGCTCGTCGTTCGGCGTCGCCTCGCAGCGTCGCCTCGCCTCCGGCAGCTCATCCTCCGCCCCGCCTCCGCCTCCAGCCCTAGTTTGTTGGCCCCCTCCCCCTCCCCCTCCCCTTCTCTTCTTCTTCTCTTCTCTTCTCTTCTTCCTCCTCCTTCTGTTTCTCTTCTTCTGAAATGAAAAAAAAAAAAAAAAAAAACACGAAACGACGTCGTTTCGTCGATTAAGAGGCATTCGGGGGAAGAGGATTCGAGGTCCCAATCAAAGTTCTAACCATAATGATATGGGTTTAATTTTTTTTTTATTAAGAAAATTTTGGGGAAATTTAGAAAGTTCAGTAGTAGCATCACTCTTTACATTTGGTATAGGTCTCGTTTGATGAAGCTGTGAGAAAGTGATTATAGATTATAACTTAACAGATTATAGATTATAACTGTGAATATAAGTTGTTAATCTGTTTAGTGTAACTGTGGAATTATAAATTTAAGTAGGAGAATATTGTTTGGTAGATAAGCTGTAAAACAGTTTTTTTTTATATAATTGTTCTTTTTACCTTTATATGATATAAAAATGATAATTTTGTCATTTTTTTTTTCAATTAACATAATTAGTATTAATTAGTATCAATTTATATAAAAATTGATACATTTGATAAAAACGTAATGGCATAATTAGTCTCAATTAATACTAAAATTATTAATTAGTGTCAATTAGTATTAATAATTTTTTTTCCTTGTTTCTTTTATTTATTTTTGTCTTTTCTTAATTGATACATTTTCTTTCTTTTTTTTTCCTTGTTTCTTTTACATTTTTTTTCTTTTCTTAATTAGTCTCAATGATATAAAAATGTTTAATATTAATATTAATAATTAGTATCAATTAATTTTTCTTTTATTTATCAATTAATGTTAATATTAATATTTTGTTTTCTCAATTGATGGCTTAATTACCATAAATTAATACTAAAATTAATAATAGTATCAATTAGTCTATTTTTTTTTCATTTTTTCATTATAAATGAATTAGGTGTCAATTAATGGCTTAATTACCATAAATTAATACTAAAATTATTAATAGTATCAATTAGTATATTTTTTTTTTCATTTTTTCATTATAAATGAATTAGGGGTCAATTAATGACTTAATTACCATAAATTAATACTAAAATTATTAATAGTATCAATTAGTATATTTTTTTCCATTTTTTCATTATAAATGAATTAGGTGTCAATTAATGGCTTAATTACCATAAATTAATACTAAAATTATTAACAGTATCAATTAGTATAAAATTATTTTATTTTTTCATTATAAATTAATTAGTTGTCAATTAATGGCTTAATTACCATAAATTAATACTAAAATTATTAATAGTATCAATTAGTATAAAATTATTTTATTTTTTCATTATAAATTAATTAGTTGTCAATTAATGGCTTAATTAACATCAATTATTATTTTTTATTCATTAATTATTATTTTTTTATATAAAAAAACACAGAAAACCTCAACAAAAAAAAAAATGGTCCAGAAAACCCTAACGCCGGCGACGACAAGAGCAGAGAGAGAGAAGAGATTGATCGCGCTAGGGTTCAGATCGTCACCGACGGATGTAGGGTTTGAGATTAATCGCGCTAGGGTTTGAGTTTGCCGACGATAATGGTGAAGACGGGGTAGGAGAGGCCGTAGGAGGATCGCCATTGGGCGTCGCAGAGAGGGGCTTCCATGGCCCAAAGGTCGTAGGGTTTGTCGACGGATGTAGGCTTCTATCGCCATTGAGATCGACCAGTGCCATGGATGTAGCGCAGAGAGAGACAAAGCGAGAGAGAGAGAAAGCGATGGAGAGAGAGAGAGAGAAGAGAGAGATCTCTGTTTCATCACCGGAGCGAGGGACATCGCCGGAAATCACCAGACATGCCGGAAGAGACAAAAATGAGATTTTTTTTTATTTATATACATTGTACACTTGTAATTAATTGAAATTATGAGGGGCATTTAAGTCATTTTGCCCCTCCCAAAACTGCTGCACGCATAAGTTGTAAATTTAAGCACCCCAAGAGCAACTTTCATTTAAGCCGAAATTTGGCTTAAATGAAGCCATAATCTATCCCTCATAAGTTGTACCAAACACACTAATATAGTTTAATTTAAGCCAAAAGCTAATTTAAGTTGAAAATAAGTTTTACCAAACGCCACCAAAATTGGTTCACTGTAAACCATTTAAAAGAGAAAAAAGAAGAAGAAGAAGAGAATGTTTTATTATTTTTTAAAAATTCATAGCAAGTACTCTTGGCTTATTGCCCGGTCTGGAAGGTACAATAGTAGTAAAGAGTTAGCCTTCACCCAAACCATCGCCACAACATTCGGAGCATGGATTACACTCTAATAATGATAAATAAATAAATAATGGTATAAATCAGGATACAAAAATGAAGCATTTGAAGGATTTATTCAGAGAGAGAGAGAGAGAATGTAGATTTATGAATTGCAAAGAGACTTGCACAATCTGAGTTAAGGACGCTTACAAATTAAGATTGATAATGGAGAGTTGAATTTAGTCACGGAAGGTTAACTAACAAAATTTGAGTTTAATTTCTCTGATGTTCATGTCCCCAATGGTTTGTGACTCTGAAAGAATGTAATAATCTTGCTAGCAGTGTTATACAATGATCAACCAGGAAAAAGCCACTTAAAGCATGAAGAATGAGTTTGAGGTATTTTAGATTTTGTAAAACAGCTTTTGTGTCTGCATTATAACAGTTGAGGCTGCCCTAAAGCTTCCAGCAGCAAGATTTACCAGATCATTTCCCATGAATGAAATGTTATAGTGACTCAATCTAATTTATTGTAGGCTTGTAGTATTCCATGGTTAGGTTTCTTTTCTTCTTTATTAATGGGTTTCTAATAATTTTCATTGCAGAGAGACAGAGTCGTGTTGCCATTGTTGTTAAGGCTATAGGTGAAAGCTCCGAATCTTCAATTTCTCTGAGTATTGTTAAATCCGTACAAAATGTTGCGAGTCCTCTCTCTCTCTTTCATAATCGTTTTATTGTCAATTGCTTTTAATAAAAAAAATAGTGGAACTATTTGGAAAAGAGTTATTTAAATGCATTGATATACTTTTCACTTGATACACTTCGTTAATTCTTTTCTTGCTTCCTCCCTTTCATTCTGTTTTTCGAGAATTGCCTTTTAAAGTAAGTAGCATTTGCAATGTTTATACTACAATCAAGGGAACATTTTTTTATTTTCTTTGGCACTGCCTTCAGTCTAATAGATTCATCCAACAAACAGTCATTATTTTTATGTGGTTGTTTTTCTTTTCCTTCGTAAGTTAAAGAAAGTTTGTGTACTTCATTCATATTCTGTTTTCTAATTACCCTTTTAATTTATTTGAGCAGTGGGATAGCTCTGAAGATCGGCTTGCTCTGATAAGACTGGGATTTGCTGCAGTTGTAGCTGTTTGGGCATCTGCAAATCTAATTACATAATGTTACTAATCTTTATGGAATAATGGAAAAAATGTGCAGCAACAGGGTAACTTGGAGAGATTTTTGGAAACAAGTTAAAAGACAAGGAGCTATACACAATAGTAGAATGGCATTATTAGGAAGGGATGTCATAAAACAGTAAACATAGAGTAGACGGTCCATGAATTCAGACCTTATTTATCACACAAAAATGAATATTAGTCTTTTTATCATAATATTCAAATGTAAGCTGTACTAAAATTTCAACAATTCAACAAGGGCTAAATCCCCTAATCATAATATAGAATGACAAATAAAAGGACTTGATCTGCTGTCTCAAAAATAAATAAATAAATAAATAAATAAGAAGAAGAAGTAATTTAAGAAGGACTTAATCCAAATTCCTCTTAACCTGTTAAGGAAATGACTTTTTTCTACACCTTATTTGCCAACATGAGTAATGTCGTGGTGACCATATTTAGGTACCACATTTGGGTACCATCTAAGCGTCCTGATGTAGCGTCTCACGGCACTCTAACCACATCATGTGATAGACTCACAGAATATTAGTTTTGGTGCTTTTCAAATAAAAGGCGGAACTCATTAGAAGATGTAGTTAGTGCCATGTAACGTGTCACGTCAAATGGTACCCAAACATGATCACTTTCTAGCATTACTCTTTCCAACATTTGATGAAATCAAGTCGTGTGATAGTCATTAGTCAATACTTGCAGCAGTATGATAGATAAAAGCAGTCCTCCGAATATGAACCATAAGTAGTGGTATCCTTATCAATGTTCACTACAGTCTATGGAGTTACTATTGCCATTGGGAGGTTCCTCAGGAAATTTTAAGAGTAATTGTATACATAATGATGTGGCAGAATTATAGACCTATCACTTTGAAGACAAACAACTCATTAAGATGATTATTAATATCAAAATTGCCTCTGTCACATCATTCTTATCAACGATTCTGTATGCCAATTTGAAAATAATAACATTTTCCAATTTTTAATTGTGTTGCTTATGGTTGATGGTTTATCCTTTACTGCCTTTAATAAGAATTTTTATCTTTATTTTTTTAAACATGAATAGGCAATTGACAAACTTCCTCTTATCCCAAGTGCATTTGAATTCATTGGGATAATATTTTCTTCGGTAAGAATTCTGACATAGTTTTGTTTTAATTGATTGGCTAAAAGACGAGGGAAAAAAAATTGAAATTTTACATTAACTTTCCAGCCCCCAAGTTATTGTTAGATCTCAATTTCCCTTTTCTGTCTTTTGTCAATAGAGCAATGAAATGGAGTATCTTATTCATGCACTTTTGTTTTCTAGTTGATTCGTTGGCATGGGATGCAATTGATCACAAGTGGCCTTTTTTTGCATTGGATCCACGAAACCTTCGACTTGGTCTTGTAATAGATGGATTCAATCCCTTTACAAATCTTAGCTCAACCTACAGTTGTTGGCCAGTGATGTTAGTGACTTATAATCTTCCTCCATGGTTATGCATGGCAAAGGAAAATATAATGTTGACATTACTTATACCAGAACCAAAGCAACCAGGGAGTGATATAGATGTATATCTGCAGCCACTAATAGAAGACCCACAAGAATTATGGAATAATGGTGTGGAGGTCTATGATGCAGCCAACAAGTCTATGTTTAATTTGAAGGCTATGTTGATGTGGATAATAAATGATTTTCCAGCTTATGGGAACTTAGCTGGATGTGCCACAAAAGGGAAAGTTAGATGTCCTGTATGTAGCATTAACACATGCTCACAGTGGTTGAATTATAGTAAGAAGATAGTTGTAACAATTCCGAGCTGTGATTAGCTATTAAACCATTACTACTAATGCTTAATAAGTAATTAAGATGAAATTCTGCATTAATTACATGCGTTATGTGTTATTTGCATTTATATTTGTTCATGGTAGAAAAATCTGTCTGTGTTTCTATTTCTTAATGCGAATTGAAGGCTTTATCGGCATCCAAACATGAAATTGACTTGATTTATGTGTTATTTGGAATTTTTGAAAATTTATGGTAGGTTTAATCGAAATTCGATTCAAAACGAATTAATTAGAATAATTAGTGTCAATTTGATTAGCTTAAGTCAAATTTAATTAAGTCTCCTTAATTAAGCCTATATAAGGCATGTGAGATCTCTTGAATATACTTTAAACTCTCATTTCAACATTCTTGAGCTTCAAACGCGCGTGTGTGTGTGTTGTGTGTGTGTGTGTGTGTGTGTGTGTGTGTGTGTGTGAGAGAGAGAGAGAGAGAGAGAGAGAGAGAGAGATCAAGTGTAGAGCTTGGAAACCAAAGGAGAGGAAGAAGAATTGTAGAGAATTCAAGGTGGTGAGCTTAGTGCTCAAACATTTGGATATCTAGAACACAATTAAGCTTCTAAGGTAAGAATTTCTAGCTTCTAGTGTTGTAATTTAGTTGGCTAATACATGGAATCAAGTGAGATAGGTGAATTAACATTAGAATTGAGCTAAATGATGGAATTGAGAATCAATTCATGCATGCATATGCATTTCGTGGAGTTTTGAAGTTGTTTTCAAAGAGTTCTCTCATGCATGTGGTAATTCTAGCATGGTTTTAAGAATCATAACATTTCTCACCATTGGACCTCATTTGATCATGTTTTGAAAGCAATGAATTCATATCATTACATACAGGTTATGTTTTCAACATTTCAAATTTGATTTTGATCAAGTGGCATGCTTTTGGGCCTTGATTTCATGAAATGATATTTAATTCTCAATGTTTTTCAAGTTTAGACTTGTTTTCTCGAATTTTGCGCCCAAAAGGATGTATTTTGTGTGATTGAATTAGAGTTTTGAAGCTGGAAGAGCAATCTGAAAATTTCAAAATTCTACCTTTCCGCTCGAGCACCCGAAGTTGCGCTCGAGCGACCACTCTTCGTTTTGTGCTTCCGCTCGAACGAAGAAGTCTAAGATCGAGCATAAAATTCATGCTTCTAGAAGTTTACAAATTTTGCAGACCGCTCAAGCAACCAGAGTGGCGCTCGAGCAGAGACCCTGTTCACTCAGTCTCACACTCGAGCGACCGTTGAGCGGAAAATTCACATAACCAGTACTTTTGCAGACCTAAGGGCTCATTCGAGCATAGGAAGTGACGCTCGAGCGAGATGCCCTGTTTTAGAAAATTTTGCTAAGTGTTTCAAAGTACATTTTGGCGTCCTCATTGCATCCTAGGCATTCCTAGGACATAATTAAGGCACAATAATGAGGATAAGACTTAGAACCATACTAAGAACGAAATGAAATAAATTAAGTATTATCCGAGTGTGTGTTTCAATTAGTTTATCTATTATATGTTTGTGTAGGTCACGCGCCGTGAGCAGTTTGATCCATTTATTCTACTACAAAAGTTATTTGTGAGTAATAACTCTGTAAAGTTATATTTGACTGTAATTATTTTTTGATGATATGAAATGATTCGTTTTCTGAAATGCTATGTTTTGTAAGAATGAATGATGATTCAATTCTTTGAAATGTATTTGTGGTATCCCTAGCAGAAGCCCTCACCGATGGGACATAATACTGTGGCTTACGGTCATGAGGCCCTTGCCCAGGGAGATAATATCGTGGCACAGGCCCTCGCTCGAGGGAAACAATACCGTTGCTCATGTATGAGATATGTTACTCGATACCAGAGGTTCCATTATGGAACTTGATATGCTTGACCAACGTGATATTGTAACAACGCCCGCGGGGGACCTCGCTACAGTTCGGACTCGATTTTGTTGCGGTTCTAAATCTCGAACCAAAGAGTCCAAATCCGGCAAATCGTTTTGAGAAAAACTGATTTTTTTTGAAAGAAGTGCCAAACATGGACTGCTTTGCCAGATAACAGAGTCGCCACCTAAATATTTTTTAAATGGGAAATTTAGGAAACCCTAGCTCAGCGCCGAAGGCCACGTGTCCGTCATCACCAAAGTTGGCTCGGGAACTCGGGTACGATTGGGGAAGGTCATATCGTGAGCACCCCCGCTCGCCCGGTCAAAGACCGGCCTCTACTAACCATGATATCTGTTTTTGAAAACTTTGTGAGTTCTTATTCCGGTTATTAGCCTAGGTTACTATGTGATGCTCGCAGCAAACAAGTATAGACTGAATTGTCTGAATTGGAACTAAACATCTCATGTTTGTTTGTTTGAAAATGGTTTGATGGTGCTACCCGCAGGTAGGCTAAAATGCGGACTTGCCACCCTCAGGTGGGCTTAGAAAACATGATTTTGCCACTATCTAGTGGGCTTAAAACAAACATTTGATGAATCGCTCCAATTCAGATAACTCAACCTCCACCCACAGGCATTCAAGGCAGTTATATCATATAAGCATATAGCCTCATGGTAAGCATGCTATCATGGCAACACTCACACGCATGCAAGGATGCTAAAGCATAAAAACTCACCGAGTACTCCAAGCCAAAACCGAAGCTTATTAGAAATCATGCATGATCCTAAATATGCTGAAATGCCTAATGCAACACATGCAAAATGCAACTATAACAGGCTCGGCTATTCTAAAGATGGCATGTGAAATGCTACAACTATCATGTACTCAATTTGGAATTGAAATACAAGATGCAGTTTGTATGATGCGCCGAGCCCGGTGCATGCAAAACAGATGAATGATGCAAACATGCTGTCATACTGTATGCTAATTGAAATATGCCCTATATCTAACCATCGTAAGCGGGTAAATAAAAGGGAGAAAGAAATGGGGGTTGGAAGACATACATCACACTCACACACCCTTATTACAATTATGCCCTCGCGCAGAGGGTCCGAATAAATACAGTCCGAATGAAAGAATAATACAGTCCGAAATAATACAGTCCGAATAATATACAAATTTCTATTAATTACAAATTAATTACAGAAAAGTAAAACTGGCACGCAAGCCAGGGACTGCCTTGCTTCTGATGTATGATGTATGTTGGGCTGCCTGGCGCGAAAATCCACTGGGATGCCCCGATTAGCCTCTGTGTGCACTGTTTCTTGAAATGCGTGCGGACTCTGAAAAGTTGCCGATTCTGGATTTTGCTGCAACAGAGAGCAGGAAAGGGGCATAGCAATGTATTTCACAAATATATGCATGCCTCGATCCTCGTGCCACCAATCACGCATACCGATGCATGATGGCCGAGGAACCGAATTGCACAATTCAATATAGGATGAATGCAAATGAATGCTACAACAAAACCTAGCCCCATCATGGATGATCCGGAGTGTCGGTGACTGGGAATTGAGACATGTTCCGGTACGCGGAGTACGAAATGTGCCTCGTTTCCCGTGCAATATGCATGATATGCATGAAATGCAACTAACATACAACCTAGCATGCACGATGCTATGAGAATGAGATACCTCGAAATGCGTGCCCACTGGCACGCGAACCGAGGTGATGACATAAAGGCACGAAATGCAATGATGGGCTTACACCAACATGAGAAGGCCTCAGCCACACTCATACGGGATGCCGGAATGATAAAAATGAGGTGCCTCGAAGTGCGTGCTCACGGGCACGCAAACTGAGACGATGATGAAATGCAAATCAGATAAAACAGAGAGGCCTCGAAATACGTGCCCACGGGCACGCAAACCGAGGCAGAGGCATACGCAATGCAAACCGGATAAAACAGAATGTCTCGAAATGCGTGCACACGGGCACGCAAACCGAGGCGGAGGCATACGCAATGCCAATCGGAATAAAACAGAATGTCTCGAAATGCGTGCACACGGGCACGCAACCGAGGCAGAGGCATACGCAATGCCAAGCGGATAAAAAACAGAGTGTCTCGAAATGCGTGCACACGGGCACGCAAACCGAGGCAGAGGCATACGCAATGCCAAGCGGATAAAACAGAGTGCCTCGAAATGCGTGCACACGGGCACGCAAACCGAGGCGGAGGCATACGCAATGCCAATCGGATAAAACAGAGTGCCTCGAAATGTATGCCCACAGGCACGCACACCGAGGCGATGACATACAGGCATGAAAAATGTAGATTGGGCTTACACTAACATGAGAGGGCCTCAGCCACACTCACATCAGATGCCGGTGACGAAAACGGAGCGCCTCGAAATGCGCGCACACGGGCACGCATACCGAGAAAATGATGTGAAATGCGAATCGGATAAAATCGAAGTGCCTCGAAATGTGTGCCCACAGGCACGCATACCGAGGCGATGATGAAATGAGAAGTCGGATAAAACCGAAGTGCCTCGAAATGTGTGCCCACAGGCACGCACATCGAGGCGATGATATGAAGGCATGAAAAATGTAGATTGGGCTTACACTAACATGAGAGGGCCTCAGCCGCGCTCACATAAGATGCCGGTGGCGAAAACGGAGTGCCTCGAAGTTCGTGCCCGACGGGCACGCAAACCGAGGCAATGCAATAAGGCATGAATGACATGGGAAATGATATGCAAACATGCAATACACAAATTCCAGCAACTAAATGAAGGGAAAAAAGCCCCAAAATAGTAATGAAAATGCAACCCGATGCCCAGAATGCTCCCGAAATGTGATATTTAGCCCCCGAATGGCCTACAGCTATGCTATACATGCAAAATTGATACATGACAGCAAAACAGTAGCAAGGCAGCCCCAAATATGGCATTTTTTAGTACAAAACAAGGCCCAATTATGATCACAAGTATGGCAACAATAGCTTGCAAAAATACGGAAAAGAGAGGAATTACAAAGCAAGTATATCTACAATGCTCAAACCAAAAAAATCAGTTCTACAAAATTGAAGAGGGGCCAAAAACATGTATATTTACAGTAGATGAGATCCTCTATTTCAGTGTGTGGATATGCTCAAAATGGCATGCAAAAATGAGCCAATAAGGGGTACAACATGAGGTACCATAAACAAGCATCAAACAATTTTGACCCTTGACAAAAGATGAAGAATAGGCAATTAAGACACTTTCTAAGCCTGATGAAGACTCAAATCAGTGGCTAAGCAAGCCTAAACAAACATGCAATTTTACGGTAAAATTGAAGGATTACAAAGCAAGTACCAAAACAGTCATCAAATGGACTAAGACCCTTAACAAAGAATGAATAATGGACCAAAATAAGGCACTCTCTAGGCCTGATGAAGGCTGAAATCCGAAGCATGGTGAGCTTAAAAATGCATGCAAAATGGGAGTGGAACAAGAATTCAAAGCAAGTGATATGTAGAGCAAGAAAACCAGGTTGAGCCCTTCTTCAATGTTGAAGAGGGGCTCAAAATAAGCACAATCACAATATTACAAGTTCCAACTCAGATCACAAATAGGCCAAAATAATCATGCAATTTTACGGTAAAATGGAAGGATTTCAAAGGAAGTGCATGCTAGAGTCACCAAACATTATGGAGCCCTTCTTCAATGTTGAAGAGGGGATCAATATAAGCACACTCACAGTTTATAGTATGCTCGAAATCAGATCACTCAAAAGCCAAACATAGCTTGCAATTTTATGGCATAAAGAGTGGTATTGAAAGAGGTATGTGATAGAAATACCAATGAGGTTGAGCCCTTCTACAATGTTGTAGAGGGGCTCAAAATAAGCACAAAATCAGTAGGGGTCGGAGCCCAAAACTGAGAGCAAGTAGAGTAAAGAATTGATCCAAGAAAATGCTAGAAAAATGGAATTAGGGACTTACCCTTGAAGATCCAACTTTGGTGGCTTCTTGGCTTCAATTTGTTGACCCTTAGCCCTTGAAGAACACTCCTTTCTGCTGGAATGAAGATGGTGATGGTGGTGCTTGGAGTTGATGAAGGATTTGAGCTAGAAACTTGAAGCTTTGAGCTTGGAAATGGAGGAGATGAACATGCAAGGCTCCAAGGATTTTTCTCCACCACCCAAACCAGCTGGGAGCTGCTGGTTTTTATAGCCAAAAGGGTGGAAATATCTTGCCTCAAATATCTAGATATTTTGAGGGCAAAATATCTAGATATTTTGAGGGCAAAAAGAAAAGATTTTGTTCAGCCACGAAGTGGCATCTGAGACCGCAGTGTTCTTCGGAATGATGAAACAGAGGTACCTGCCAAATTGAACAAAAACTAATGCAAAACGAAAGCTCGGGGACCAAAACCGCGCGGGGTCCGAAAATGGGCTGCCGGGCACCGGAAGTGGTGTTCGGCTGCGAAGTGGGTCTCGGAGATCCCAGTGTTCCTCAGTGTGACAAAATAGAGGTACCTGCCAAGAATGAACAAAAACCGATGCAAAATGAAAGCTCGGGGCCTAAACCGCGAAGTTCGGGGTCCCGAAAAATGGGCTATGAGCACCGAAAGTGGCGTTCGGCCACGAAGTGGGTATCAGAGACCCCAGTGTCCCTCGGAAGGACCAAACAGAGGTGTCTGCCAAAAATGAACAGACATCGATGCAAAATGAATGCTCGGGGCCAAAACCGCGCGGTTCGGGATCCCGAAAATGGGCTGCCGGGCACCGGAAGTGGTGTTCGGCCGAAGTGGGTCTCAGAGACCCCAGTGTCCCTCGGAAGGACCAAAAGAGGTGTCTGCCAAAAATGAACAGACATCGATGCAAAATGAATGCTCGGGGCCAAAACCGCGCGGTTCGGGATCCCGAAAATGGGCTGCCGGGCACCGAAAGTGGTGTTCGGCTGCGAAGTGGGTCTCAGAGACCCCAGTGTCCCTCGGAAGGACCAAACAGAGGTGTCTGCCAAAAATGAACAGACATCGATGCAAAATGAATGCTCGGGGCCAAAACCGCGCGTTCGGGATCCCGAAAATGGGCTGCCGGGCACCGGAAGTGGTGTTCGGCTGCGAAGTGGGTCTCAGAGACCCCAGTGTCCCTCGGAAGGACCAAACAGAGGTGTCTGCCAAAAATGAACAGACGTCGATGCAAAATGAATGCTCGGGGCCAAAACCGCGCGGTTCGGGATCCCGAAAATGGGCTGCCGGGCACCGGAAATGGTGTTCGGCTGCGAAGTGGGTCTCAGAGACCCCAGTGTCCCTCGGAAGGACCAAACAGAGGTGTCTGCCAAAAATGAACAGACATCGATGCAAAATGAATGCTCGGGGCCAAAACCGCGCGGTTCGGGATCCCGAAAATGGGCTGCCGGGCACCGGAAGTGGTGTTCGGCTGCGAAGTGGGTTTCTGAGCCCCCAGTGTCCCTTAAATGGGAGTAAATGAGATGCATGCCAAAAACCGGAGAAATCGGAGATGGTTGGGCGGTCCCGAACCGAGGCACACGGCCTAACGGCTCCGAAAACCGGAACCGGGCTCCGAAATGGGAAAAATGGCCTACGGCCACGAAAAGTAGCGCACGGCCACCGAGAGATGGTCTACAGGACCACTCCCTTCCCTCAAGAAAGAAAACAGAGAAAAACAAGTCTGGTTCGCAAACCGAGACAAGGCACGAAAGAGAGTTCGGAAGCCCGGAGGCAGGGCGCGCGGCCGCGACTCTGAGACTTCTGAACGAGCACAGTATGCAACATCACCGAGCGCTCAATCGGTGACGTCTGAGTCTTAAGGTCGGTCAAAAATGGGGTGTCTACAGTTGCCCCTCTTTGACAGAACTCGGAAGTCAAGAAGTGACGGGAGTGAATGTCAAAGCCCAGAGACGACCCATTTTTGACTAGGCCGAAGACTTAGACAATCATACAAGATAAATAGAGATATGTATGCCCGCAGGCAGGGGGCAAAATGCAAATGGTATGCAAGAAGCCAGATGTAACAGATGTTCGTGCAAATGCAGCAAGCTGTAATGAAGCAGGTATTGACAAATAGATGCAACAGTGAGACATACTCCAATCACGCTGGACTCGTGAGCGGAGGAAGAACAAAGAAAATCAAACAGGAGCGTGTTCCACGCAACCTAAGATAAATTCCAAACACGCTGAAAATGTGTAAGAAACGGGACACTCAAACCACGCTGAAATCGTGAGAGGAGGTCCAAAAACAACCGCCCAGGTGTGTACGCAACACAACCCGAGATAAATTCCAAACACGCTGAAATCGCGTAAGGAACGGGAAAAGAGAGACATAGGGAGCAATCCCGGTGTTATGGAATGGTGTGAGCACTGGAACGTATTCCAAATACTTTTAACCGAGGAATGGTGTGAGCACTGGAACGTATTCCAAATACTTTTAACCGAAGGAATGGTGTGAGCACTGGAACGTATTCCAAATACTTTTAACCGAGGAATGGTGTGAGCACTGGAACGTATTCCAAATACTTTTAACCGGAGAATGGTGTGAGCACTGGAACGTATTCCAAATACTTTTAACCGAGGAATGGTGTGAGCACTGGAACGTATTCCAAATACTTTTAACCGAGGAATGGTGTGAGCACTGGAACGTATTCCAAATACTTTTAACCGAGGAATGGTGTGAGCACTGGAACGTATTCCAAATACTTTTAACCGGAGAATGGTGTGAGCACTGGAACGTATTCCAAATACTTTTAACCGGAGGAATGGTGTGAGCACTGGAACGTATTCCAAATACTTTTAACCGAGGAATGGTGTGAGCACTGGAACGTATTCCAAATACTTTTAACCGAGGAATGGTGTGAGCACTGGAACGTATTCCAAATACTTTTAACCGAGGAATGGTGTGAGCACTGGAACGTATTCCAAATACTTTTAACCGGAGAATGGTGTGAGCACTGGAACGTATTCCAAATACTTTTAACCGAGGAATGGTGTGAGCACTGGAACGTATTCCAAATACTTTTAACCGAGGATGGTGTGAGCACTGGAACGTATTCCAAATACTTTTAACCGGAGAATGGTGTGAGCACTGGAACGTATTCCAAATACTTTTAACCGAGGAATGGTGTGAGCACTGGAACGTATTCCAAATACTTTTAACCGAGAATGGTGTGAGCACTGGAACGTATTCCAAATACTTTTAACCGAGGAATGGTGTGAGCACTGGAACGTATTCCAAATACTTTTAACCGAGGAATGGTGTGAGCACTGGAACGTATTCCAAATACTTTTAACCGAGAATGGTGTGAGCACTGGAACGTATTCCAAATACTTTTAACCGAGGAATGGTGTGAGCACTGGAACGTATTCCAAATACTTTTAACCGAGGAATGGTGTGAGCACTGGAACGTATTCCAAATACTTTTAACCGAGGAATCTAACTTGCCGCACGCGCGAGGAAAAAGAATAATAGTCGCAAGTGAAAAGGTGCATAACAATGCAGGTGAAGTGCGCATAACAATGCAAGTAATGAGCATAACAATGATAGGCAAATGTGCATAACAATGCAACGAATGAGCATAGAGTGATTGATACACAAAATGAGCAGAGTATGATAGACATACTAAAGGTGAACACAAAGTGTGATAGATGCACTATGTGAACAAGTGTGATTGATACACTAAAGGTGTGTGATGGATACACAAAAAGTGAATATGTGCGTGATAGATACACAAAATGGATGAAGTGTGATTGATACACTAAGGCAAATGAAGTGTGTTAGATACACTGAGTGAAATGTGTGTGATAGATACACAAAATGAAGCAAATAACGTGTGATTGATACACTAAATGAATGATCTTAAACGGAACTTCTTTGAATGAACCGTACATACAATATCGTGCATGACTGAGAAAGAAACTTGACAGGTACAATGCATTACAATGCATGATGCTTAAGGAAAGCAATAAATGGACAAAGCGGCGCTTTAGAAAGCACCTCATGAGGTGAGTGGCGGTGAACCGCTCTACTCTGATGGGGATCTCCCCTCGTGCTCTTCGAACACTTTACCTTGAACACACAGCACAAAGGCTCTGGAATGCTAACAAGTAGCAATATCTGCCTGTGGGAGCCACGGCTGCCGCTTGTCTTCCTGATCATGCTCACAACTTTCCCTATTCTCCAACGGGGTGACAGACTAGGTTGGTTCAGTATCCAGAATTGAGGTGCATACATGCTATCTCAACCTATGGGGCTTCCATACAGATTTCAAGCCGAGGGCACGCCTCTGGGTATTTAAACCAGACTTTAGTCTCGGAAATCCCGAACCTTTGCGTTCTAGGCCACGGCCATTCGAACTCTAATTTCCACCGTCGCAGTTGGTCTCCTAGGAACTCATCGCAAACACGGCCACGATGCATCTGGCAGGGGCTGGTATTCAGAGAGAGCATTTCTGATCGTCATTCTGGCTTGAAGTAGACTTGATCTTGAGCTTGAGGTAGAGGCACACTCATACTTCAGAACATTGGCAAGACCTGAAGAGGTACACACGGAGTATAGTCTCGGAACTTACTGAAGTTGGAACAAACTCAGATTCCCGACGTTTTCCTCTTTTGCTTTTGCTTTGCAGCCCGAAACTCATAGCTTCAGATAGGTCCTGGTTTTACTGTTCTCACATGACCTGGGTTGAACCCTGCGGTTTTCTGAAAGAACAAATTCTGTTTTGCACAAATGTGGAGAACGGCACGGCACTCGGAGCACAAAACGATTTTATTTTTTTGAAAATGAGAAAAGGATTCTCAACCGGGTATTGAGCCTACAATTGACTACAGCCAAAACAACTCAACACAGAAAAAAGGTAAACGACCTAAATACACGAGACACACACTCGGGATGACTCAAAACAAGAAATGAGACAAACGAAAAGACACGACACTCAGACGTGCACAGGGAGCCTGTTTCACCGGGTGTGTTTCCCACCCTTTCTTATTTATGATTCTCACATCACTCGGCCCTCAAGCTCTGTTTTTCTGAAAAACCCTTTTGCTCACTTTTTCTCTCATCGCACGCCTCTCTATTGTTCAATCTCTCATTTTTCAATCCCTCCCCTGGGTGGTTGATAGATAAACAACAAGTTGCGAGGTCACGCCCTCAGCATTCTGCTAGATTCTTCTTCTGCTCACAGCTAGTGAATTCCTCCCGCAGAGGGGTTGCGCTACATTTGGGTGTGTAGCAAAATCTACAGCTGACATCGATTGATGATGCTTTGCTGGGGAGTTTGGACGTGATCAGATCTGTCAAGATGAGGAAGTGGAATATCTTGATCCATTCCCGTTCGTGCCTCACACTTGGCTTGATACCTCGCTGCTTGGAGGGTGAGAGAGCTTTCAGCACTTTGCTTATTAGCTTCAGTTGTGCCCTTCTTGGCGAATATAGTGCCCTTCTTGGTAAGTATGGTGCCCTTTCTGGCAAATGCATTGGCTACGGGGAAAAGACAGAACACCTGACTCAATTGTGCCCCTAGTTCATCATTTTGACCATTTTTTATTTTTGAGCTTTCTCCTAAAAAATTTTGACCAAAATGAGAGTTAGATCAACATGTTTGTTCGATTTTTGATTTGAAATCATGCAGTTCAGGCTATGAGCACTGAAAATTTTCCTTTTTTGGGTCCAAGAAAATGGTCCAGTTTTGGAAAATGAAACAATTTTCGAGAAAATTAGTCAACCTCAGTAAAAATTCTCAAAAATTTTTGCAAACGGCCAATGCTCAACAAGCGCGAACCTACTCCTGAGATGCACAACCTCGGATCCAAAGAAAACTGCCCTGTGCTTGAAGAGAGCTGCATGGCAACGGAAAGTTGCCCCTTGTTTGAACGGCACCGCGGCGCATTGAATGGCAACGGAAAGTTGCCCCTTGTTTGAATGGCACCGTGGCGCGTTGAATGGCAACGGAAAGTTGCCCCTTGTTTGAACGGCACTGGAGCGCATTTGCAGTCAGTCCTCAGAGCGACGAACACAAACAGACTCTCGGATACAGAGAAGGCAGAGATGATCAAAACCATTACATGGACACAATCAAATTTGAATCGTTTTACGGCTGGACTTCAGGATGAAGTTGCCTACGTATCCCAAACATGGGAATCAAGCCTTACGTAGTTCGGGGTTTAAGGTACACTCGGGTATTTAACCTCTCCTTTTTATGCTCTAACTTTTGCCAAGGCGCCTGTTGCAGGTTTTCGACCTTGCGAGCTTTGTTTTTCTTTCTTTTTCATTTCTTTCTTTTTTTTCTTTTTTTCTTCTTTCTTTTTCTTTTCTTTCTCTCTTTTTTTTTTGCATTTTTTCTCTTCTTTTTTTTTTATTTTTTCTTTGCTCTAACTTTTGCCTGGGTCGCCTTTTGGGTTTTCGCCCAGCGAGCCTCTCAAAGGGTAAAAGTGTAACAAGTCCATGCCAAATGGTTTTGAGATTGAAGCCCTCTATATCCAGGAGAGTGGCTGTTGTATTGACTTGCAGAAAGATCCACTTTGGCTCTTCGAGCACATCGGATATTTTTTTGCCCCTAGTTCGAGGGGTGCTTCTGCTCTAGCTTGCAAGCTTCTTTTGATGAGGTCTGATCTTCTTGATCTGACTTTGGTGGCTCTTGTTCGAGGGCTGCTTCAAATCTGGCCACACAGGCCTCACATTGTAGTTGACCGTTGAACATTCTGAATTCAAGTTCAAGGTTTGGAAGCAAAGGGGTTGAGTCTCGAGGCTGAGAGCGATCCTAAGCTGCACAATCTCAAGAGAACGATTCCACACATGTCTTCGCAGGACCGCGCAAAACATTTTTTTTTGAAAGTTTTTAAGAAAGCGACAAATCGCTCGCGCTGAAGACAGTGTCGGACCAATCTGGATCAAAGCTAGGGTCCTTCTCAGTACTCACACTAACAAGCATGATTTCATTCATTAAGGGCTTAGCACGCCTCTCTTTCTCTCAATTTGATCAAAGTTTTGCAAATCCCGAGGAATTCCTTCCTCTTTGTTTTCACCGCAGTGTTCAAAAAAGTTTTGAAAAACTTAGGTCATACAATGCCTCAAGGCACAGGAGAGCAGGTGGAATGCACTGCCATTTCATTCAAATCCCGGCACAACTAACACACGGCAGAAGCAGATGCGAGAGCATGGAAATCACTGCTGTTTCATTCAAAATCTGGCGGCATAACTGGCTCCCTGGCAGAAACAGACTCAAAACAAAACAAAAGGACAAACAGAAAACAAAACAGTGATGCCCGAGGTAACACCCCCGGAATCACCCGACTCCTATACAACAGGACTGACTCGATACAACAAGACAGACCCAAAACAAAAGAGACTGACTCAAAACAAAAGACAGACTCAAAACAAAACAACAAAACTGACCCGATACCCAAGTCAGAAAGCACAAAAACTGGTATTTGCACATTGCTCAGAACAGTGCGTGCCATCCACCATATATGGAGTAAACTGAGCGCTGCCCGCAGGTGGTTCATCCCCCGATCACATGGTCACATTATCCCCCACAAGTTCACTAATCAAGTGCCGATAGACTTTGCAGAGCTTGGCGGGAGGACAACCCCGTTGTCAAACAGATCCTGTACTTCATGACGAAGACGGAAGCAGTCGTCGGTAGTATGGCCAGTTTGCTGATGGTACGCGCAGTACTGGGTAGCATCATGTGTAGCCGAAGAGGGTTCGGGAGAGGCCGAGGCTCAAGGGTTTGAGATGGCCTTGTCCACAAGGATTTGAAAAGCTTTGGACAAAGGCATGTGGAGGGCATGGAAGACCCTCCGACCTCGAGGTTGGTACTTCTGGGTTTGTGGATTTTTGCTGGATGCACCAACAGAGAGATTGGCAGGTGCTGGCCTGGTTTGCTGATCTCTTCCTAGTGCAATTAGATGTTTTCTGGTACAACGGCCCTTCTCCCGGTTTTCCCTTTGATTCAAGCTGCCCCAACTTGAGTGGCGAAAATGCCATGTCCACAGTTTTTGCAACAACTGCGAGCACTTGCTCTTTGTTCAGTCCCTCGGCTTTCAAAGCCTCAACAGCCAACAGAAGATGCTCATGGGATCCATGTCCGCCCCTTACCTTGTTCTTTCCACTCGCCTCCACTTTGCCAAGGGATTGGCCTTCCAAAAAAATGGGTGAAAAGATATAGACAAAGAGAGAGACAGAGAGAGAGCGAAAAAAATAGCGAAAAGAAATAAACGAGCGAGAGACAGAAAGAGATGAGCGAGAAGTGAGAGAGAAAAAAAGAATAGAGAGAGAGAGAGACAAAGAGAGAAGATAGATGAAAGAGATATAGAGAAGAGGGATGGACGAGAGACATAGAGAAAAAGAGAGAGACAGACAGACAGACAGAACTAAAAAGAGTGATGAGTGAGAGAGAAAAAGAGAAGAGACATAGAGACACAGAGAGAAAGAGAGAGACAGACAGAGAGAGACAGAGAGAGAAGACAGATGAGAGATATAGAGAGAAGAAAGATATGCGAGAGACAGAGAGAAAATGAGAGAGAGAAACAGACATGCTCTCTATCTCTCTCTCAATTAATCTATAACTAAGCTTGTTTAGTGTCCCAAATATTTGACATGATCTAATGGACTGACTCTAGCCTGGAAGGTTTGATATCAAATCATACTAACACTATGTAAAGTTGATTTGCAATTAAGATGAATTCTTCTTTGAGGCATTTCATCAAACACCCTGTCCACCATTGGATCTCCCCCTTGATATGAGAAGCAGAAAACCACTCTGCTATCAAATATGAGAAGCTTCCACACCATTGGTCATTTTTGCTCAGTTCACACTTCCACACCATTGGTGTTTCGGATATCAACTATTGAATGAAAACCCATGGTTTGAATATGAACTACTAAACCAGAGGTGGGAGGGATAATGGTCCATGTAACACAGGTGCAATGGAAAGGAAAGAAATAATATGTCAGGTAGTTCAAGTTAAAGCACTCCAAAGTTTCCCTCCGAAGTTTCCCTCCAAAGTCTGAAGCACAAATTTTCAATTTTGTAAGACTAATCGCCGACTAAAATTTAGTCGGTAAATAATGAATTAAAAAAATATATTAAAAGTTACAAACAAAATTCATTATTTAAAAAAAAATTAAATAAAAGTAACAAATATATTAAAATTATATTTAAATAAAAATATAAGTAATAAAATTATAAATTACAAATATTAAATTATCTTAAATATTTGTCATAATATTTATTTTACTGAAAAATATAATAATATATTTAAAAAATTTATATTCTTATATTCTTATATTATATATATATATATATATATATAAAATAAGAAAGAAAAGAAAGAAAGAAAATTAAAAATAAAAGAAGGAAAAAAAAATTTAAAAAAAATTATGAGCCAGCTCAACCCGTGTTTTTTTAGTCGCCAATTACTTTTATAAATCCCTCAAATTTAAATTAGAAATGTCTCCCTCCAAATTTAAATTAACAATAGTGTTTGATTATTGTTAACCGTGTATAACGTAAAAATAATTTTAAAAAGTTGAAAAAATTAATTATTAAAAAATTAAGGAAAAATTTAAAATCTGAAATAATATCAATAAGTCTTACAAATAATTGGGATATTTTGTCTTTTATTAGTACTGGTAATAATATTGAAAAATTTATTGAAATGATAAATAATTGGGATATTTTGTCTTTTATTTGTGAATTTTGATTTATTCTTAATTTATTAGTGTTATTGAAATATGATGATGTAAAAAGTATAAATAGTTTAATTGTACTTTTCATCTCAAAATAATAGTCTATTTTTAGAATTTCATTTCTTTTTATAATACAATTATTACATTTTAAAAATATTAATTTATCAAAATTACCTTTTGATAGTATATTTTTTTAGAAATATCAATTGTCATAATTGTAAATTTTTTATTATTAATGGATTTAAAAAAAGGACAAATTAAGAAATTCATATTATTTTAATAATTAATTTTTTTTAAAATTAATATTTTTGGATGGTGGGTGTACAACCTCTTCATAAAAATAAAAATATAAATATAAATATAAATATAAATATAAATAATTAATTTTTTTTTTTTTCATTCGGCTACCAAAGATTTAGTAGCCGAAAGTAGATTTTTGGCGACTAAAATAAATTTGGTCGCCGAAACTTGACATTTGGCGACCAAAACTTTGGTCGGGAAAGATTAAAAATTAATTTTTTTATTTTCATTCGGCTACCAAAGATTTAGTAGCCGAAAGTAGATTTTTAGCGACTAAAATAAATTTGGTCGCCGAAACTTGACATATGGCGACCAAAACTTTGGTCGGGAAAGATTAAAAATTAATTTTTTTTATTTTCATTCGGCTACCAAAGATTTAGTAGCGGAAAGTTGATTTTTAGCGACTAAAATAAATTTGGTCGCCGAAACTTGACATTTGGCGACCAAAAATTTGGTCGGCAAAGATTAAAAATTAATTTTTTTATTTTCATTCGGCTACTAAACAATTTAGTAGCTAAAGGTACCTCTACGGCTACTAAATTTTTTTTTAGTCGCCAATTGTGATATGTTTAGCTACTAAAAATTGTTTTAGTAGCCAATTGTAATATCTTTAGCTACTAAATTTTTTTAGTAGCCAATAATCAACATTCCCCTACTAAAAAAAATTAGTAGCTAAAAAGTTGACTTTTGCCGACTAAAATTAATTTTGGTAGCCAATTCCCACACTTTTGGCGACTAAATTTGTTTTGGTAGCCAAAAGTGTGTTTTCTTGTACTGAGAGTTTGTAACCAATTTCTAACATTTTAATATTCCAAACCATTACACAAGAAAATATACATATATTTATATATGAATAATGTTTGAGAGCTCGAAAGTCATCCTCCCTAATCCCCCTAATGCCCAAAACGACGTCGTTTTGGGCATTAAGCTTTTTTTTTTTTTCTTTTTTTTTCTTTTTTTCTGCCATTTTCGTTCGACCTGCAAGGGAGGGGGAGGAGAGGGAGAGGGAGAGGGAGAGAAAGAGGGAGAGGGAGAGGGAGAGAAAGAGGTCGCCGTCGCCGTCGTCTCCGATCCGTCGCAGATCCGTCGCCGATCGCTGCGCCTCCGCTTCCGTCGCCGATCGCCATGCCTCTGCTCGTCGCCTCTGCCATCGCCGATCGTCGCGCCCCCCGCCTCCTCCTCCAGCCCATTTTTTAGGCCCCCTCCAGTCCCCCTCCCCTCTCCCTCCTCCTCCCCCTCCCCCTCCCCCTCCGTCTTTTTCTTCCTTCTGCTGAAAAAAAAAAAATGGAATTCGGGGCATTCAGGGGAGCCCAGATTCGAGCGACGTAGCATTACCCTTTATATATATGGCTAGTATTTTTGGTATTTACTCGGTATTATGCTTTCAAAACTGGCTAGTATTGGTCGGTACTGTCAGGCATTGACCGGTATTTTAGGCGGAACATAATTGGACTATGTAGGTACCGTTTTTCTTTTGAAACTATACATACTGGCCGATATGGTACAGTATTGATAACATTGATCTAGACTTGACTGAAAATGTTTCAATGACTAGATAGTGGCCTATTTAGTATAGTTTTTATAAGGAGAGAGGCTTCTCCAGTCCAAATCGGATTGGAGGGTGCTATTAGACTTTCGTAGATCCACCACAAAACTCGCATCGATAATCTTAACCATTCACTTTTTTGAACTCATTAAGTAAAATATTCATGCAAAAAATCAAGATGATCGGGTATTGATAACTATATGTTTGAATCATATTTGTTTTAAGAAAATGGATAACAAATATAATTTTAAGAATAACCGTCTATTTTTTGTAACACAAACTTGATTCAAACATATAGCTGTTATTGATATCCAATCATATTGATTTTTTGCATAAATATTCTATTCAGCAAATCCTACAAGGTGAACAGTTCGGATCATCGAAATGGAATATGAACATGAGAGAAGTCTAACCCCAATAAAAGATATTCAAGTTTATGATTCATTCGAAGACAAGTTAGTGGTCATTCCACAACTCTTTATCTTATTAATATGAGATATGTTTTACTTTTTGAAAAATACTTCATACACACAATTTCTTTCTCGCAAACCTTCCCAAATGATGTGGCAAAAAAGGCTAATTAATTACTCATGCTACTACACTTTTCTCTTCTCTCAAAATTTTTTAGCCAATCTTACCACGTCATTCGAAGAGGTTTATGAGGGAGAAATTATATTATCATTTTGAATTTATAAAAAGAGAGAGGGTTCTCTCCTGGGCCTCCGTGGGTTTACCACGAAGCTCGTATCGATAATTCGAAACGTTCAATATGTAGAGCTCGTCGAGTACTTTATTTTTGTAAAAAATCACATTGATAAAATATTGATAACTACTTATTTAGATCTCATTTGTGTTAATGGTAAGTATGATTTTTAAAATAAATTGTTGACACAAATATGGTATGATCAAGTGTCTATCGATATTCAATCAATGTAATGTTTTGTAGGGATGAAATACTTGATGAGCTCTACATATTGAACGATTCGAATATCGATACGAGTTCCGTGGTAAGCGCATGGAGGCCCAGGAGAGAACCCTCTCCCTTTTTATAAATTCAAAATGATAATACAATCTCTCTCATAAACCCTTTCGAATGATGTGGTAAGATTGGCTAGAAAGTTTTGAGAGAAGAGAATAGTGCTATAGCATGAGTAATTAATTTGCCTTTTTTCGCCACATCATTTGGGAAGGTTTGTGAAATAGAAATTGTAGGGATGAAGTATTTTTCAAAAAGTAAAACATATCCCATATTAAGACCATCTCCAACGTTCACTCAGATCCATCACCAAATTTAAATTTGGTGAAAAAGTATCGTTTTTAGCTCTCTAATGGTTTCAGCAAAACGATATCAAATTGAGAATAACTCAAATCTTACACCAAACTGAGGACGTAGCTCATCTTTCACCAGTTCACTGTTTGTGACCGTTGGGTGTGGGGCTACTGGTCGACCGGCCGGATGTCCGGCCGGTTGTCCCCTGGTTGTCTGGATTACACAGAAAATGAACAGCAGCAATGGTTGCTTCATTTACGCTTTGGGTTTCTTTCCTCTTCGTCTTCTTCTTCAGACCCAGATGTAGAAGGCCGAGGAAAGGTCAAGTTCTTAGCTGGGTGAATTCTTGTGTAGGTGATTCGTTTTTTTTTTTATCGTTGTTTGACACTTTTTGATTGATTTGGAGGTGACCCAATTCAAGATTTGAGTGGATTCTTTTGGAGGAGACCCAAGTGAAAGATTGTTAGTAAATGGATCCTTGGTGTTTGGATACTGAGAATCTTTTTTTCAACAACCATATGTATGGATCGATATAAAAAAAAAACTGAGAATTGTGTGAAATATCGAACAATCTTTCAAGACATCATTCTACCATCAAATCTTTGCGAAAAACAAAAAAAGCTGAGAATCTGTGTGAAATATCGAACAATCTGTGTGAAAATTATAATGAATCTTTTATATAGATGCACACTAACAATCTTTTTTTTACTCAGTTCAAGATTTGGTGAAAATTATGATTGTTTTGGAGGAGACCCAAGTAAAAGATCCCTGGTGTTTGGATACTAAGAATCTGTGTGAAATTGGATGATGTCTGGAGTACAAGATTAGTTAGAGATCAAGTCCCAGAAGACAGTGGTCAGGCAACAAATTGGGGAAACAGGGGGGAAAAAAAATTATTTGTCTTGTCCGGTCGATCGGCCGGTCGTCCCCCCAGATGTCCCCTGCCTTTTGATGACAACCATTGGAGCAACTCATATCAAATTGAGAAAATCGTCATTTTTTTACTCAGATTTGATGAAAAAAAAAAAGTGAACCATTAGAGATCCTCTAATAAGATAAAGAGTTGCAGGATGACCATTAACTTGTCTTCGGATCAAGATGACCATTAACTTGTCTTCGGATGAATTATAAACTTGTATATCTTTTATTGGGATTAGGCTTCTATCATGTTCATATCTCAACATGTTCATATCTCAACATGAAAAAATTTGAAGGGGCCGTGGAGTCCATCACATGTCTCATTTCGATTATCTGAACTGTTCATTTTTTAGGATTTACTGAGTAGAATATTCATGCAAAAAAATCAAGATGATCGGATATCGTAGTTATTTTTTTGAATCAAATTTGTATTATAGATGATTATTCTTGAAATTATATTTGTCATCCATTTTTTTAAAACAAATATGATTCAAACATATAATTACCGATATCCAATCATCTTAATTTTTTGCATAAATATTCTACTTAATAAGTTCAAAAAAATGAATAGTTTGAATTATTGAAATCGGTTCCAAAATGGACCTATCAAGTTCAAACACCCTTTCAAGTTGAAATAACAATTTCAGAGAAGCCAAACCCTTTTTATTGGAACCTGTGGCTATTGCTGTGACTAATCAAGACCGTGGGGGCTTTTTCCAAGTCTTTTTGGATAATCCAAACCGTTTATATTATAGGGTTCGTCGAGTATATCATCCATGCAAAAAATCAAGTTAATTAGAAATTCGTAACCCTATGATCATATTCAAATTGTTTTACAAAAATTATCAAGATAATGTTAACCGTTTATTTTTTTAAAAACAAATGTACTCTTGTTATAAAGTTATAGATTTCCAATCAATTTGATTTTTTTTCATGGATAATCTATTTAACAAACCCTACAATATCAACGGTTCAGATTATCAAAAAAGACTCGAAAAAATCTCCACTAGAGCACAGCAGATTGCAGCTGTGACTAAGTCACAGCAGCACCCCCAGGTTCTTTTTATTGGATCTAATCTTATGATTACATATTTGAGATTTACTTTGTAGGGATAAATTTTGAAAGGTTTCAATAAATAAATAAACAATTAGAAATTAGCTTCATAGTATCAGTGATTTTTTTTTATATTAAAAAAAAAAGAAAAAAAAAAAAAGAAAGAAAGATTAGAGCATTTTCACTCAGATTTGTTTTTTTTAATTGTACACCAAATTTTTTTTGAAGGCTTTATGTGTCAAATTTTTGGGACTTTTCTTAAGTGTGCAATTGCACATCATGTGCCACTTACACAAAAAGTGTAAGTGTAAGGTGTAAGTATAAGTATAAGGTGTAAGTGTAAGGTGTAAGGTGTAAGTGGATTGCATATGGTGTGCAACCTCAAAAAAGGTGTAAGTGTAAGGTTTAATTTTTCACAAAAGGTGTAAGTGTAAGGTGTAAGTGTAAGGTGTAAGGTGTAAGGTGTAAGTTGCACACCATAACCAAACCCCAAATTTTGATGTGCAAATTTGACATCATTAAAAAGAAAAACTCTACATAAATTTATTATTATTTTTAACTCTTTTATACGTACTTAACATTGAAATAATAAAAACAAAATGATTTGACAATATCTCTTTGTAATGTCAAATTTGACATTATATATTTAGGTAGAATATAATTACATGCTAATTTTCAGTGTCAAAAGTGTCACCACGGATTCAAAAATGACAATTCGGGTGAAAACACTCTTACAAATACTATATTTATCATTATGTGATAGCGTGACGCCACCCTATTGTTGCGAGTGATAAAAAATGTGGTGAAAAAATAATATGTCTTTTAATATTTTATTTTAAATGTGAAAGTGAGTGTAACCGACAGATTGAAGAAGGATCCAAGGTGTACTTTTGTCATGCTTATCCACCCAAAAAATACTTTTGTCATGCTAGATTTCTAGGCTGACACGAGGCCATCCTGTTCTGCTATAAGTATGTCAATTGAAAAAAAATTCAGATCTCCACCACCACCCCCCACCCAAAACTCCCTTGACCCCCTCTCTCTCTTTTATTGGTCAATTTTTTTTTTTTTTTCTTTTTCAATCACCACCCGTTACGTGTGTGTAGAGTAATGGGAATGGTAATCGGAGGGGATCTCTATCACAGCTCATATCAATTCTCTCCTCTTCTCGCCATAATTGAGACTACTTAAATGCTTTTTCTTTTTTGAAGAAAAAAATAGTTTTGTTTCTTATTTTCTAAACGGAAATTGTTTGATGTAGATATTTTGAAAACATATTGAAACAAAAAATATATATATATATATATTGGCCGAGTTCTAAAAATGGTGGCTGCTGTCGGCAATGGTAAGTAGCCAATAGAGGTGGCTGGAGGTGATGGGGAGAAATGTAAAATCAAAAACTTATTTTCAAAATAAAATAAAACACTTTTCTTTTTTTTATTTCTAATGTTTAAAAAAAAAATTGAGAAACTTGTTGCCACTTTTTTTTTTTTTAGGTCACACAATGATTTGATGGCTACCAATGCCAACTTTTTGGTAGGAGGAAAAGAGTCTTTTTCTCAAGTATGCTTAGTTTGAATGAATAATGTGATCGTGCACATTCTGTATTGGTTTGGTCCACACATTTCTGCTTAATCTAAAGAAATTTCTTCAATAGAAGGGAGAATACATCATACTTATGACCACTCTTTTTCCATAATATTCTTCAAAAAATAAATAAATAAATAAAAATTGAAATAAGAAAACTCATATAAACAAGCTTCTCCACTTTATTGATCACTCTTTGTTCTTTTCATTTCAAAAATTCATAATCTAAACACATTCAACATGAGTGCCAATAGTTCATATTACCCCATGTAAACACCAACAAATTTCCCTATAAAATGATCACGCATTAAATTATTAAAAAATCACACATGTTGTTATTTATTTATTTTTTTTTTCATTTGAAACCTTTTTCATATAGGAAACTTTATATATTTTTTCAACTAAAACTAAAGATCAAGGGATTGATCTAGTCTAGTGAATGAACTGCTTTCTTACTAGGCACACGCTTGAATTTAAGGCTTATCAATGTGCTCTACAAAACTTTTCTTCCCTATTCTCCTAAAGTAAAAGTTATACTTTTTTGTGGTGACAAAAATTATACTGTTTTATTCTTACGTTACATAATTTTGCAGTTTTATTACGAAAAAACATACCATATCATACCCTTATACAGGTCCACAATGAATTGAGATATGTCAAATTGGCTTCTTATTTGGGGTGCCACCTAAACAGTTGTTACTGGTTTTCCAAGGATTAAATCATGAGGAGTAACATCTCATCTTTAAAACTTTCTCACTACGAGATTGACTTTCCAACAATGTGCAACAAAACCCTACACATTTTTCATTAATGATGCAGACAACTACACTGTTGTTTGGAAACTTAGGGCGTAAGTTATATCAAGGAAAGTCATATTTTTCATTAACTTCTATCATTTCCCAATCAAATGCCTTTCATTTCCACCTGAAAGTTAAAAGGCAGTTAAGGGACATTTCAAGTTGTATAATAATGTCTCGAGATTTTCACTATATCGTTTGACTTATATTGTGTTTGGTTGGGGATTTGAGGAGAGATTTGGAAAGGGAAACGAAAAGGGAAAAAGTGTGTGAAACTATGTGAAATGTAGGTATATTTTATTCATATTTCACCTAACTTTTCTCTTTCCCTTTCCAAATCCCTTCTCAAATTCTCCAACCAAACACATCGTAAATAGATTTGAATACAGAATCTCATGCCCAAGGTTGTCACACTAGTTTTAGATGCATTAGGACAGACAAATTAATATATATATATTGAGATCTTTGAAAAAAGTCAAAAAGTCAAAAAGTTACTCAAAAAATTAAAAAGTTAACACTATTCACCAAAAGTCAACAATTACGGCTGCACAACTCCCAATTCAAATTTTCCTCTAAAACCAATTTTCACAATTTTTATTACACATTTTTCCATAAAAAGTTAAAAAGTTAACCCAAACATCCATATTTTCAACCTCAATTTTTTAGTCAAAAAAGACAAAAAATGCACTTATTTAGTCTTCCCAAACAAGGCCTAAATACAAAGGTCTAATGTTATATTTCAGTAGTTTTAAACATGAAGCCTCTAGTATGGATATGCTTTACTTCGGAAATGCAAGTGGAAGTTGTTAGAAGGTTTTATAAAGGGGAACCTGTTGGGTGAATGATTGATTGGTCAAAAAGGTATGCTACTCTTTATTCAATTTTCTAATACTTGTCTTGATCATCAAAGTGGATGTGAATTGTTTCTAAAGTGAACTTGATATATGGGTCTTGGAAAAAGAGAGTTTGTGGGGTCATGTAAAGTTTACAGTATCACCATTGTCAATTAGGAAGTCAGTCTAGGATTTGTAAATTACAAACCTAAGAGGTTAAAACATCAATTATTTTCTAAGACCCGTAAAGGCAACAAGTTACATGGGGTTCTCTAAAAATTGATTGTCTATGTAGTATTCTCGACAAATGAAAAATCACAATACATACTAATTGCTTCATCTTTTGTTATGCAACTATCTAACATAAAATGAGTCAAAATATCCGACACGTAAAAAGTTTATTACGTAATTGATTTAAAGCACCATATAAGTAATATCATTGATGATGCAAAATTACTAATTGTTAGGACATGGTAGGTGGGTAGAACTTATTTTCATTTCATTTCAAGCCCACGAGAAAGATACTAATTGCGTCATGTTTTGTCACCCAACTATCTAACAAATGTAAGTCATATACATAAAAAATTTATTACGTGATTGATTTAGAACACCATGTAAGTAATGTCATGTGATGATGCAAAACTTCTAATTGTGAGGACATGGCAGGTAGGTAGAACTGCATTTTCATTTCATTTCAAGCCATGTGAAAGAGACCAAATTCATATGGGTTTGGACCCCCCATCATTGTTGTCTCAGATCAGGTTTTGAAATTGCACAAGGAGGCCTTGTTTGTGTTTTAGTAGAGCCTCTAATGTGAAACTGGGGTACAGCACTTGGCTTTTTTATTTTGGTTTTGCTCATTCTTTGTTCGATTGTGTAGTCATTACTCATTCTTCGCCCACTAAGTATGTGCACCATGCAAGTGACAAAAGTGTGCACAATCCTACACGGTTTTCACTTAAATTGGACGCACATTACACTTTCACCTGACAAAAAATTACAACAATGGGGAAGGGGGTGTGGGCTTGTGACGGAGGGTTTGTGTGGTTCTAGTGGCTATGGTTGGCTCTACTAGGTCGTTGATTGGGAAGGGTGGTGAGGCGGGTATGGGTGGAAGAGTGAAGGGAATGGGTGGGGGAGGAGTTGGGGAGGTGGTGGGAGAGGGTGGGGAGGGGCTGGGCTGCTGGCCAGAGTTACAAAGGAAAAATTACACCAAATGAGGACGTAGCTCATCTTTCACCAGTTCACTGTTTGTGACCGTTGGTGTGGGCTACTGGTCGACCGGCCGGATGTCCGGCCGGTTGTCCCCTGGTTGTCTGGATTACACAGAAAATGAACAGCAGCAATGGTTGCTTCATTACGCTTTGGGTTTCTTTCCTCTTCGTCTTCTTCTTCAGACCTAGATGTAGAAGGCCAAGGAAAGGTCAAGTTCTTAGCTAGGTGAATTCTTGTGTAGGTGATTCGTTTTTTTTTTTATCGTTGTTTGACACTTTTTGATTGATTTGGAGGTGACCCAATTCAAGATTTGAGTGGATTCTTTTGGAGGAGACCCAAGTGAAAGATTGTTAGTAAATGGATCCTTGGTGTTTGGATACTGAGAATCTTTTTTTCAACAACCATATGAATGGATCTATATAAAAAAAAGCTGAGAATTGTGTGAAATATCGAACAATCTTTCAAGACATCATTCTACCGTCGGATCTTTGCGAAAAACAAAAAAAGCTGAGATTCTGTGTGAAATATCGAACAATCTGTGTGAAAATTATAATGAATCTTTTATATAGATGCACACTAACAATCTTTTTTTTACTCAGTTCAAGATTTGGTGAAAATTATGATTGTTTTGGAGGAGACCCAAGTAAAAGATCCCTGGGTTTGGATACTAAGAATCTGTGTGAAATTGGATGATGTCTGGAGTACAAGATTAGTTAGAGATCAAGTCCCAAAGACAGTGGTCAGGCAACAAATTGGGGAAACAGGGGGAAAAAAAATTATTTGTCTTGTCCGGTCGATCGGCCGGTCGCCCCCCAGATGTCCCCTGCCTTTTGATGACAACCATTGGAGCAACTCATATTAAATTGAGAAAATCGTCATTTTTTTACTCAGATTTGATGAAAAAAAAAAGTGAACCATTAGAGATCCTCTAATAAGATAAAGAGTTGCAGGATGACCATTAACTTGTCTTCGGATCAAGATGACCATTAACTTGTCTTCGGATGAATTATAAACTTGTATATCTTTTATTGGGATTAGGCTTCTATCATGTTCATATCTCAACATGTTCATATCTCAACATGAAAAATTTGAAGGGCCGTGGAGTCCATCACATGTCTCATTTCGATTATCTGAACTGTTCATTTTTTAGGATTTACTGAGTAAATATTCATGCAAAAAAATCAAGATGATCGGATATCGTAGTTATTTTTTGAATCAAATTTGTATTATAGATGATTATTCTTGAAATTATATTTGTCATCCATTTTTTTAAAACAAATATGATTCAAACATATAATTACCGATATCCAATCATCTTAATTTTTTGCATAAATATTCTACTTAATAAGTTCAAAAAAATGAATAGGTTTGAATTATTGAAATCAGTTCCAAAATGGACCTATCAAGTTCAAACACTCTCTCAAGTTAAAATAACAATTTCAGAGAAGCCAAACCCTTTTTATTGGGACCTGGGGCTACTGCTGTGACTAATCAAGACCGTGGAGGCTTTTTCCGAGTCTTTTTGGATAATCCAAACCGTTATATTGTAGGGTTCGTCGAGTATATCATCCATACAAAAAAATCAAGTTAATCAGAAATTTGTAACCCTATGATCAGATTCAAATTGTTTTACAAAAATTATCAAGATAATGTTAACCGTTTATTTTTTTAAAAACAAATTTACTCTTGTTATAAAGTTATAGATTTCCAATCAATTTGATTTTTTTCATGGATAATCTATTTAACAAACCCTACAATATCAACGGTTCAGATTATCAAAAAAGACTCGAAAAAATCTCCACTAGAGCACAGCAGATTGCAGCTGTGACTAAGTCACAGCAGCACCCCAGGTTCTTTTTATTGGATCTAATCTTATGATTACATATTTGAGATTTACTTTGTAGATAAATTTTGAAAGGTTTCAAAAATAAATAAACAATTAGAAATTAGCTTCATAGTATCAGTGTTTTTTTTTAATTAAAAAAAAAAGAAAAAAAAGAAAGAAAGAAAGATTAGAGCATTTTCACTCAGATTTGTTTTTTTAATTGTACACCAATTTTTTTTGAAGGCTTTATGTGTCAAATTTTTGGGACTTTTCTTAAGTGTGCAATTGCACATCATGTGCCACTTAAAAAAGTGTAAGTGTAAGGTGTAAGTATAAGTATAAGGTGTAAGTGTAAGGTGTAAGGTGTAAGTGGATTGCATATGGTGTGCACCTCAAAAAAGGGTAAGTTAAGTTTAATTTTCACAAAGGTGTAAGTGTAAGGTGTAAGTGAAGGTGTAAGGTGTAAGGTGTAAGTTGCACACCATAACCAAACCCCAAATTTGATGTGCAAATTGACATCATTAAAAGAAAAACTCTACATAAATTTATTATTATTTTTAACTCTTTTATACGTACTTAACATTGAAATAATAAAAACAAAATGATTTGACAATATCTCTTTGTAATGTCAAATTTGACATTATATATTTAGGTAGAATATAATTACATGCTAATTTTCAGTGTCAAAAGTGTCACCACGGATTCAAAAATGACAATTCGGGTGAAAACACTCTTACAAATACTATATTTATCATTATTGATAGCGTGACGCCACCCTATTGTTGCGAGTGATAAAAAATGTGGTGAAAAAATAATATGTCTTTTAATATTTTATTTTTAAATGTGAAAGTGAGTGTAACCGACAGATTGAAGAAGGATCCAAGGTGTACTTTTGTCATGCTTATCCACCCAAAAAATACTTTTGTCATGCTAGATTCTAGGCTGACACGAGGCCATCCTGTTCTGCTATAAGTATGTCAATTGAAAAAAAATTCAGATCTCCACCACCACCCCCCCCAAAACTCCCTTGACCCCCTCTCTCTCTTTTTGTTTTTTTTTTTTTTCTTTTTCAATCACCACCCGTTACGTGTGTGTAGAGTAATGGGAATGGTAATCGGAGGATCTCTATCACAGCTCATATCAATTCTCTCCTCTTCTCGCCATAATTGAGACTACTTAAATGCTTTTCTTTTTTGAAGAAAAAAATAGTTTTGTTTCTTATTTTCTAAACGGAAATTGTTTGATGTAGATATTTTGAAAACATATTGAAACAAAAAATATATATATATATATATTGGCGAGTTCTAAAAATGGTGGCTGCTGTCGGCAATGGTAAGTAGCCAATAGAGGTGGCTGGAGGTGATGGGGAGAAATGTAAAATCAAAAACTTATTTTCAAAATAAAATAAAACACTTTCTTTTTTTTTATTTCTAATGTTTAAAAAAAAAATTGAGAAACTTGTTGCCATTTTTTTTTTTTTAGGTCACACAATGATTTGATGGCTACCAATGCCAACTTTTTGGTAGGAGGAAAAGAGTCTTTTTCTCAAGTTTGCTTAGTTTGAATGAATAATGTGATCGTGCACATTCTGTATTGGTTTGGTCCACACATTTCTGCTTAATCTAAAGAAATTTCTTCAATAGAAGGGAGAATACATCATACTTATGACCACTCTTTTCCATAATATTCTTCAAAAAATAAATAAATAAATAAAAATTGAAATAAGAAAACTCATATAAACAAGCTTCTCCACTTTATTGATCACTCTTTGTTCTTTTCATTTCAAAAAATTCATAATCTAAACACATTCAACATGAGTGCCAATAGTTCATATTACCCCATGTAAACACCAACAAATTTCCCTATAAAATGATCACGCATTAAAATTATTAAAAAATCACACATGTTGTTATTTATTTATTTTTTTTTCATTTGAAACCTTTTTCATATAGGAAACTTTATATATTTTTTCAACTAAAACTAAAGATCAAGGGATTGATCTAGTCTAGTGAATGAACTGGTTTCTTACTAGGCACACGCTTGAATTTAAGGCTTATCAATGTGCTCTACAAAACTTTTTCTTCCCTATTCTCCTAAAGTAAAAGTTATACTTTTTTGTGGTGACAAAAATTATACTATTTTATTCTTACGTTACATAATTTTGCAGTTTTATTACGAAAAACATACCATATCATACCCTTATACAGGTCCACAATGAATTGAGATATGTCAAATTGGCTTCTTATTTGGGGTGCCACCTAAACAGTTGTTACTGGTTTTCCAAGGATTAAATCATGAGGAGTAACATCTCATCTTTAAAACTTTCTCACTACGAGATTGACTTTCCAACAATGTGCAACAAAACCCTACACATTTTTCATTAATGATGCAGACAACTACACTGTTGTTTGGAAACTTAGGGCGTAAGTTATATCAAGGAAAGTCATATTTTTCATTAACTTCTATCATTTCCCAATCAAATGCCTTTCATTTCCACCTGAAAGTTAAAAGGCAGTTAAGGGACATTTCAAGTTGTATAATAATGTCTCGAGATTTTCACTATATCGTTTGACTTATATTGTGTTTGGTTGGGGGATTTGAGGAGAGATTTGGAAAGGGAAACGAAAAGGGAAAAAGTGTGTGAAACTATGTGAAATGTAGGTATATTTTATTCATATTTCACCTAACTTTTCTCTTTTCCTTTCCAAATCCCTTCTCAAATTCTCCAACCAAACACATCGTAAATAGATTTGAATACAGAATCTCATGCCCAAGGTTGTCACACTAGTTTTAGATGCATTAGGACAGACAAATTAATATATATATATTGAGATCTTTGAAAAAAGTCAAAAAGTCAAAAAGTTACTCAAAAAATTAAAAAGTTAACACTATTCACCAAAAGTCAACAATTACGGCTGCACAACTCCCAATTCAAATTTTCCTCTAAAAACCAATTTTCACAATTTTTTATTACACATTTTTCCATAAAAAGTTAAAAAGTTAACCCAAACATCCATATTTTCAACCTCAATTTTTTAGTCAAAAAAGACAAAAAATGCACTTATTTAGTCTTCCCAAACAAGGCCTAAATACAAAGGTCTAATGTTATATTTCAGTAGTTTTAAACATGAAGCCTCTAGTATGGATATGCTTTACTTTCGGAAATGCAAGTGGAAGTTGTTAGAAGGTTTTATAAAGGGGAACCTGTTGGGTGAATGATTGATTGGTCAAAAAGGTATGCTACTCTTTATTCAATTTTCTAATACTTGTCTTGATCATCAAAGTGGATGTGAATTGTTTCTAAAGTGAACTTGATATATGGGTCTTGGAAAAAGAGAGTTTGTGGGGTCATGTAAAGTTTACAATATCACCATTGTCAATTAGGAAGTCAGTCTAGGATTTGTAAATTACAAACCTAAGAGGTTAAAACATCAATTATTTTCTAAGACCCGTAAAGGCAACAAGTTACATGGGGTTCTCTAAAAATTGATTGTCTATGTAGTATTCTCGACAAATGAAAAATCACAATACATACTAATTGCTTCATCTTTTGTTATGCAACTATCTAACATAAAAATGAGTCAAAATATCCGACACGTAAAAAGTTTTATTACGTAATTGATTTAAAGCACCATATAAGTAATATCATTGATGATGCAAAATTACTAATTGTTAGGACATGGTAGGTGGGTAGAACTTATTTTCATTTCATTTCAAGCCCACGAGAAAGATACTAATTGCGTCATGTTTTGTCACCCAACTATCTAACAAATGTAAGTCATATACATAAAAAAATTTATTACGTGATTGATTTAGAACACCATGTAAGTAATGTCATGTGATGATGCAAAACTTCTAATTGTGAGGACATGGCAGGTAGGTAGAACTGCATTTTCATTTCATTTCAAGCCCATGTGAAAGAGACCAAATTCATATGGGTTTGGACCCCCCCATCATTGTTGTCTCAGATCAGGTTTTGAAATTGCACAAGGAGGCCTTGTTTGTGTTTTAGTAGAGCCTCTAATGTGAAACTGGGGTACAGCACTTGGCTTTTTATTTTGGTTTTGCTCATTCTTTGTTCGATTGTGTAGTCATTACTCATTCTTCGCCCACTAAGTATGTGCACCATGCAAGTGACAAAAGTGTGCACAATCCTACACGGTTTTCACTTAAATTGGACGCACATTACACTTTCACCTGACAAAAAATTACAACAATGGGGAAGGGGGTGTGGGCTTGTGACGGAGGGTTTGTGTGGTTCTAGTGGCTATGGTTTGGCTCTACTAGGTCGTTGATTGGGAAGGGTGGTGAGGCGGGTATGGGTGGAAGAGTGAAGGGAATGGGTGGGGGAGGAGTTGGGAGTGGTGGGAGAGGGTGGGGGAGGGGCTGGGCTGCTGGCCAGAGTTACAAAGGAAAAAAGGCGAAGAAGAGGGAAGATGAGGACAGTTAGGTAAATTCAGGGATGATTTCCAACCACTTTGTAAAACTTTTTATTATTTTATCGTCTAGCCCTAGCACTGTTTTACAAACCTGATAACACTTAACAAATGTATTATCCAAATACAACCTTGAGAAAGAGACGGATAAATAAAATGAAAACAACTATAGATGTCTTGCTCTGGTTTATTTAGGTTGGAAAAAGGGAAACCCATAATATTTCATATGCCTTGCCCAAAGGCTTCATAATAGTTAACATAGCAATGATAGAAACAACTACTCTCCCCCCACACTCCTCCAGAACAAACACAACTGTCATCATAAGATACTTTGCCCAAAATCCTCTCCCTTCTCATACATTGAATCCACATAAACCTCCTTTTGGTTGTTAAGAATATGGAAGAGAATAGGACTAGACTTTGGATCTAGGGCTCTGCTTGGCAGTGCAGTGTGTGCCAATAATTGCCCATCCAATAATATCCCCAAGTACAGCTTAAGAATGACTTTTACCATGGATATCACATACTAATAAGAAAGACATCACTATAAGATAGATGCAATGAACAACATCAATTCAAATATTTCAGAACCTACAAGAAAGAAACACTTACCATAAAACATAGAAGACCCAAACAAACTGACAACAGGAAGAAAGAAAAAGGTTCATTTAACAGGTTCGGAGCTAATCAAAAGATGCATTCTACCCCCATGAGGACACACACTACATCTAATCGACACATTCCCAACAAGACACCATGACTGCTTGTTTATTCTTCAATGATTTTGTTTATTCTTTGTATGAAGAAACCATTTCCATGTTGTGCCTTCTTTCCTTGTAGCGACTGCCCTAAACAATACAGCAACAGAGCTGAATAGTACCCCAAGTCCCAACACTCTGACCAGCACTCAACAAGCAAGCTTGCGATGCAGACTACCTAAGAATATTCAGTAAGTAGAATCATTACCGGGACTATCTGCATGCATGTCCATGGAGGAATCATTGGAGTTGTAGGAATTAGAATCTCTGTTCTGGTGTTGCACAAAGGTCGGTTCATTGTTTCTAAATCCATTTCCTCCTTGAGTGATATGATAATTCTGAAGGCTGAGACGAACAGGGCTTGAAAGAGCATTTGAGAAAACATAGTTCTTGGACTGCTGATCACAGTGAAATCCCTGCCCGACACTTGGTGCACCTGACGATCCTGAAGAGACCAAAATACCTGAATTTGTAAAGTGCATTGTCGGCTGTGAATGCTGATTCTGGGTTGGCAGCGCTCTGGGTGACATTGATGGCTCCTCTCCACAACAGTCCAGCTCAGTCTGCATCAAGATCTCTAAATAAGTTCCAAACACAAAGATAAAACGGAAAAAAAAAAAAAAAAGGTAAAATAAACAACATAACAGATCTCAGGCCCATCGAAATAGTATATATATATTGTCAAGATTAGATGAAGGGTAGTTGTGTAATTGTCTACTTATCACTTATTGATATAAATATACCTAGTTAGAGAGGACAAACTATTGATTAGGTTTTGTGCCTCCTAAAATCGTTCTTCTCTCATCTTCTCTGTTCCATCATCTTTTCTCTTCCTTCTTAAATTTCTTCTTCTTTTTTTTTTAACTTGGTATCAGAGCTCTGCAAAATTTCTATGTTTTTTTGTCTTCCTGGTTCTCCTTTCACTATTCGATAATGTACAAAAAAATAAAATAAAATAATTCCCAGCATGCTCCACTAGGCCTGGGGATTGTCCAAAAAAAATTTCAACTTTTTTTGAGATCTTCTTTGCCTATTTTTCGATTTTTTCTTTATTTTTTAGAATAATGGATTGTTTTTTCAGAATTGCACTTCTAGCCTGTTTTTGCTTGATTCAAAGCTTGGGCTTCCTTCTCTAGGAGTCGACTAGGCTGTTTAGAGCCTTCCCTAGCTTCAGTTTTCACTTTGGGATATTTTTTGGTTGCCGTTGGTCCTTCTAGTTCATTCGGGTGCTGTCTGGCCCGTTTCTGCTGCTGTTTGGGCTATTTCTGGTCCTTCCTGGTTGTGTTTTTTGGTGATTGTGTTTTTTGGTGAGAATTATACTTCCAGACAAAGTTTCGTTCTCTCTTCATCTCTATTTTAATTTGGTTGTGGTCTTAACTAATGGCTGCCGAAGGTGTCATTCTTGCCAGCAATGAGACTACAAGTTTCGGTCCTAGTGTGATGCTTGGTGACAACTCTTCTCTTCAACTTACTTCTGTTAAGTTGGATAGCACCAATTACTTAGTGTGGTCACGTTCCTTTCAGTTGGCTATTACTGCTCGCGGCCTGTTGGGATACATTAAAGGCGTTACTAAGGCTCCCACGGAGGATGGACCAGCACGTGACAAATGGAATAAGGAGAATGCCCTGGTTATGACTTGGTTACTCAATTCTATTCATTCTAATATTAGTCGGTCCTTTGTTTTGATGGACACTGCTCATGAGATTTGGGCCGCTGCAAATTAGATGTATTCCCGACGAGGTAATGATGCTCAAGCCTATGAACTACGGAAAAAGATTCGGGGCTTTGATCAGAAAGACAGATCTCTCGCTGAGCATTATTCAAAGTTGAGTAGTTTGTGGCAGGAACTTGACTATTATCAAAAATTTCAAGTTGTGTGTTCCCAAGATGCAACTATGTTTCAGCAGATTGTGTCCAAAGAGCGTTTGTATGACTTCCTTGCTGGTCTCAACATGGAGTATGATCCAATTTGTGTTCAGGTCCTTGGTTGTGATCCATTTCCTACCGTGCGTAAGGCCTATGCTTATGTTCTGCAGGAAGAAAGTAGGCGGAGTGCCATACCCCTTCAGGATCGCTCTGCTCTAGCCGTCTCTTCTGCTCTTACAGATGCAAAAGTTGGTCAGTCCAAGTCTGAAGGAAAAGGCTCCTCTAATGATCAGATCATTTGTGATTATTGTGGGAAAGAACGTCATAATCGGGACCATTGTTGGAAGTTGCATGGTCATCCTACTCGAGGACGAGGTGGTGGTCATGGTCCTTGTAGTGGTACCGTTTGCTCTCATGCACATCTCTCAAAGTCATCTCCTAATAATTCGAGTGATCCTACAACACTTTCCCAAGATGAGTTACATACTCTCCGGCGTCTGATGGCTCGGCTTGATTCTTTTCCTACCACTACTTCTAATCTCCCTTCCTCCAACTTTGCTTCTACAGGTATTCCTTCGCGTGCCTTGAGTGTTGTTTCATCATCTCCTTGGATTATTGACTCTAGTGCTACCGATCATATGCAGGTTTGTCTAATCTTTTCCACTCTTACTTCCCTTGTTCTGGCAAGGAGAAAATGAGAGTTGCAAACGGGTCTTTATCCTCTGTCTCTGGGACAGGCTCTATTCATTGTTCTCCTTCTATTTCTCTATCATCAGTTTTACATGTCCTAAATTTTTCTACAAACTTGCTCTCTATTAGTCGTCTTACCACTTCTTTAAATTGTTCCATAACCTTTTATCCTTCTCATTATGTCTTTCAGGAACTAGCTACAGGGAGAACGATTGGCAGTGGTAAAGCACATGAGGGCCTGTATGTTTTGGATGCTAAATCTTTCTCCGCTAGACAAGCTCTCGGCCCTCCTGGCCTCTCACTTTTACATCTGTGGCATCAGCGTTTAGGGCATCCCCCATTTTTGTTTTAGACAAACTTCTCCCTAGTTTAGTGAAGCATTGTGATAGGAATAATTTTCATTGTGATGCTTGTGAGTTTACCAAGCATAAACGTTCTTGTTATCCTCCAATTAATAAAAGAAGTTTATTTCCCTTTATGGTTATTTATTCTGATGTATGGGGTCCTTCTCGTGTTATGTCTGTGTCCGGCTATCGTTGGTTTGCCACTTTTATTGATTGTTATTCTCGTGTCACTTGGATATACATGCATCGTACCAAGAGTGAAGTTTTCTCTTGTTTTAAAACATCCCATAAGATGGTCCATACTCAATTTGCCAGTCCAATTAAAGTCCTTCAGAGTGACAATGGCACTGAATATATTGATGGTGACTTTCATGCGTATCTCGAAGAACATGATATCCTTTATCAAACCAGTTGTGCCGATACTTCTGAACAGAATGGTGTTGCTGAATAGAAAAACCGTCATCTTCTCGAGGTTGCTTGTGCTCTTATGTTCACGACGAAAGTTCCCAAACCATTCTGGGGTAATGCGGTTCTTATCGCTGCTTATCTTATTAACCGCATGCCTTCTAGTGTTCTTCAGTTTTAGCGCCCTCTTGATCTTCTCCCTCACACTTCTATGTCTCCCATCTCTCTTACTCCTAAAGTGTTTAGTTATGTCTGTTTTGTTCATTCCTCTCGCCTCACTCGAAGCAAATTGGACCCTAAGGCTATGCGTTGTGTTTTCCTTGGTTATTCCTCCACCCATAAAAGTGTTATGATCCTTACTCTCGTAAATTCTATGTTACTATGGATGTTACTTTTTGTGAGTCTGAATCCTTTTTTGGGGGTCAATCTCTTTAGGGGGAAGCTTCTACAAAAGAGATTGTTTCTTCTGATCCTTCTGATCCTTTTTTCTCTATCATTTGTAGTGAGTGGGAGGTGCAAACTAAACTTATTCAAGGGAAGTGTAGTAGGTTGGATAGACTCGATCTCAAGACTTACACTCGGCGACAAAAAGAACAACAATCTCACGTGCTTCCATGCCCATTGTCATCTCCGGATCCAGTTACTATTTTGTCTGTGGATCCTTCAGGTAATGAGTCCTTGGCCACTACTCCCATTCCCGTTGATGATCTTAATCTTCCTATTGCTATTAGGAAAGGAGTAAGAACTTGTACTCAACATCCTATTTTTAATTTTGTGTTTTATGATTCCTTATCTTTATCATATCATACATTTGTTTCGTCTTTGTCTTCTATATCTATTTTGCAGGGTTGGAAGGAAGCACTTAATGATCCCAAGTGGAAAGAAGCTATGGCAAAAGAGATGAGAGCTCTGAGTAAAAATGACACTTGGGAGTTAATTTCTCTACCATCAAGAAAAAGCCCTGTGGGCTGCAAATGGGTGTTCCCCATTAAGCAATGAGCAGATGGAACCATTAAGAGATCTAAGGCGAGACTAGTTGCTAAAGGGTTCACTCAGACTTATGGCATTGATTATCAGGAGACCTTTGCTCCAATGGCTAAGATGAATTCTATCCGTGTCTTGCTTTCCTATGCAGCGAATCTGGGGTGGCCATTGCAACAATTGGATGTAAAGAATACTTTTCTCCATGGTGATTTAGAAGAAGAAGTGTATATGGATATTCCTCCTGGGTTTTCCTCTCCAACTGCTGCTGGGAAGGTCTATCGGTTAAAGAAAGCATTGTATGATTTGAAGCAATCTCCTAGAGCCTGGTTTGATAGATTTCTAAAGGCGATGATTAGATTTGGTTACAAGCAGAGTCATGCAGATCATACTATGTTCATCAAACAGTGGGCTAATAAGATTGCTATACTTATTGTCTATGTGGATGACATAGTTGTGACTGGGAATGATGTAGAGGAAATGTCTCAAACCAAAGCTCAACTTTCCAAGGAATTTGAAATTAAGGACCTTGGGCCTTTACGGTACTTTCTTGGGATTGAGATTGCTAGATCAGACAAGGGCATATTTATCTCTCAAAGAAAGTACATCTTAGATCTACTTGAGGAAGTAGGGATGTTAGAGTGTAGACCGGCAGATTCCCCTATTGAGGCCAATCACAGACTTAGCAGTAGTGATGGAGATTGTGTTGACAAGGTAAGATATCAGAGACTTGTGGGAAGATTAATATACCTTTCCTATACTAGGCCTAATATTGCATATGTTATGGGTGTAGTAAGCCAATTTATGCAGGATCCACGAACAGATCATTTGGATGCAGTTGATCGGATCTTGAGGTATCTAAAATCAGCTCCAAGAAAAGGGATCTTGTTCTCTAATCATGGTCACTTGAGGCTGGAGGCCTTCACTGATGCAGATTGGGCTGGTGTAGTTGATGGCAGGAGGTCTACTTTAGATTATTGTACCTTTGTAGGCGGAAATCTAGTGACTTGGTGTAGCAAAAAGCAAGCAGTTATAGCTAGATCGAGTGCGGAAGCAGAATATCGAGGCATGGCTAATGGCATTCATAAACTTACGTGGCTTCAAGTTTTATTGGCAGACTTGGTGGGCCAATAAGATTGTATTGTGACAATAAGGCTGCTATTAACATTGCTCATAATCCAATTCAGCATGATAGAACAAAGCACATTGAGATTGACAGACATTTTATCAAGGAAAAAATCAGCAATGGAGTGATTCATATGCCTTTTGTGAAATCAGCAGAACAGTTGGCTGATATATTTACTAAAAGGTTAGGTAGTAAGGTTTTCCATCCCATTGTGTGCAAGTTAGACATGAGAGATATCTATGCACCAACTTGAGGGAGAGTGTTAAGATTAGATGAAGGGTAGTTGTGTAATTGTCTACTTATCACTTATTGATATAAATATACCTAGTTAGAGAAGACAAACTAATTGATTAGGTTTTGTGCCTCCTAACATCGTTCTTCTCTCATCTTCTCTGTTCCATCATCTTTTCTCTTCCTTCTTAAATTTCTTCTTTTATTTTTAACATATATATATATATATAGAGAGAGAGAGAGAGATATACAAAGATCTCAGAACCAACATCAGCAAGTACTCTGAACTACAGAAACTAGGAAGAACTTGACTGCCCAGAAAATGCAACAAAAACCTCTAGAAAACTTGCATAATTCAGATAGGCAAACCATAAGCAGTTGAATTTATATCTAGAAAGCTTGCATAATTCAAATGAAAACCTGAAGTTATTAGATAAGCAAAACAAACAAAGGAATATGAAATTGAAAAAAAATCATCATTTGGTCTGCATCATCACTGCCAAGGTGCACCTCAGATTTATTTTCACAAGGGTGTTTGACTAAAGATTCTAAACTCGAAGAGTGGCAGTAAACAAAATACAATCATCGTCCTCCCTATGTGCTTGGCCAATTGTACAGGAAAAAAGCATAATCCAAGCATAATGAATTAATCATAGTAAGAACTATTACAGTGCATGAAACCAACTGCATCTTATTATTTAGAGCACACCAAAAAATATTTGAAATTTATTAACTCGTGTAATTCAAGTATTCAACTTATCAATACTAGCGCCATGTGCAAGCCCGATGGGTGTGTTGTTAGAACTGCAAAAAGTTACAGGTTTTGATCTGAAGTTGATATGGGCAGTTATATGATGCCAGAAGTTACAGACAATTACATGAGGGTATTTTGGGAAAATAAAAAAAGTGACAGTCTACACCAACTCAGGTGTAAACTTTGTATAATAGTATAGATATACATCTATATTCGTTATCTAATGTAAGATAGCTTGGTCTTTTCTTCTTTTTTTTTTCTTTTCTTTTTTTTTTTTTTTTAATTTGATTAATTGGTCCACTTATTCAGCATATACCAACTTATTAATAAAATAAAACAAAAATTAGTAATCATTGTAACAATAGTATTCAGCTTCACCCTATTTGCCAAATTCTTTTCTACTTGTAATAATGCCTTCATAATATGTGCATAATAACAGCCCTCTGTTGTAAAAAGCCATAGGTTTTAAAACCCTCAACCATCAGAATCGAACATACTAAACCAAGTCTTAAGTCCCATCAATAAATCCTCAAGAGACCAAGGCTTCCTCCCTTCAAAGTAAGAAATGGTAAAACCGACTTGTCTACCTCAGAAATTTCTCTAAAATCCTGCAACCTAATGATCGTGCAATGATAATAAGATGACTGGAGTGTTTAAACTCCACTCCATATTTAAAACTAAGTGTATAACCATGTGCTTTATGGTAACTAACCACAACTAGGTTAGCTATAAACCTTTGTTAACTAGCCAATAAAATGAATCAATTACTTCCTTAATGATGAGGAAGGATACATACAGAATAGCTAATGTACAAAATAATCCTGCTAGAGCATCCCAAAAGATTCATGGCCGCATGAAAGATTAACCTAAGAGCAGGTTTTAAAAGGTCCACACTGGACTCTCAATATTAAAATAAAGAATCTAATTCTCAAGAACAAATCAAAGGGGAAGGACTCCAACAGAGGAGATGGATGCCATCAAAACAACATGCAATGATGATCACGGACTATAATCTGTGTTTGCATCAAGGAATATTTATCAAGACCTCATTAAAATTAGACAGCATTTCCAAATTCAGATTTGATGCCAAATCAGACAGCATTTCCAATGAAGATATGATTACCAAAGCAGACAGCAATGCCCAACAAGAATGAATGGATACCAAAGCTTTCTAGTAGGCACTTACTGTGATTTCAGAAAACTTTGTGAAGCTGCAGAATGGTTCCACCATACATCATTCAAGACACATTTTGTATCCCCCATATCGTTTAAATATATATCAGACATGCATATGTGGGCCCACAATGAAAGATAAAGAACAACAATCATAAATAAAAAATAAAAAGAGCTAAGAAAACAGTCAAGAAGAAAGCTAAAACCTGCAGGTGGGTAAGGATATCAACAGTGTTTACTCTTGATCCTCCCTCTTGTTGTCTCAAAATCCACTGATAAAGTTTTTCCTGCAAAACAAGAGATAAAGTTACAGCAGTGAAATGTAAGATTACTCTCCCAAATAAGAAATTTAACAAATCAATGTGAAAACCAAATATCCAAAGATCTTATTGCATGAGACTCTCACTAAAGCAGAGTCTGGGGAGGGAAAGATGTGTGTAGACTTTCTACCCCCACCCGTCACCCTCCCTAAGTGAAGTGAAAACCAATGTGAGAACCAAACAATTATCACAAAAAAGATAGCAGAGTGGCATCCAACATTATCAACTTGTACAAGAAAACCTCTTTTTGGGATGCTTCATAGTAGACAAAAAAAAACATTATCCACCTAAGGAAAAAAAAAAAAAAAAAACGTGAAGCAAGAGTACATATTTATGCACATTGCCTAATGTAGATGCAAAGCTAAACGAAGACAAAAGGACCTAGGCTGAGGTGGACAAGGGAGGCCTGGTAGGGGTGACCGCCACACCAAGTTATGGAAAAAAAAACTGTTAAATATAGTAGCATTAATTATGAATATTTTTAAATTGAATAGGTCCGCCCCGCTAAGATCTTCTTCTTCTAGCCCTTTTTGTGTGAAAGGATAATTAGCCTTACTTACAGGCTTTGTGTGAAAAGGTTGTTAGCCTTGAAGCATTGTGTGAAATTGACCCTATTATTGGGAATGTGAATTGGTCCCCAACTCTAGTCAACATCATTAGTTGAGTCGATCATTAGGGTAACAGTACCGTCTTAACTCTAATTCGAGGTTTGACGAATTACATTTTTACCAGGCTTGAAAGTTAAAATCTGCTACAACATCCTTATTAGGGATAATGTGTGTGTCCTTATATGGTATTTTGACTATAGTTACCTTCTTTTAAATATTTGTAGTGATGATTGATAAATAATGATTTTGACTTGGCATGTGAAAGACAAGTATGCCATGGGGGGCAAAAGAATGAAATGAGGAAAATAATGAGGATATCTAAAGGATTAAATTAGGATATGAATTATGTTCCATCGAGATGCACATATTCTTGATGCGTTTTTGGTGATTGTCACTAGTCTATCTATATTTGGTTTATTTGGCAGTACATGGAATTGTGTAAATTTTACCTAATAAATTGCATACATTAAATTGTTCAAAAAAAAAAAAAAATTGCAAACTTAAGGAACATGATGTGTATGCTCCCTTGTGCATGTCATAAAATTGTTAATCGATGAGTTGCTAGCATGTTTACCATGACTATAATTCATGCTCTGTGCTACTTCTCTTGTATTGTACACCGCACTTCATATTTATGCATGCACTTGGGATGTTTTTGGATGACTGGGCTTTTACCTCACCCCTATTGCAGGTACAAACCAAGTTTGGTTAGAAACTGAGATTGAGTTGTATGAGGATGCATTGAGTCTATTCTATTTCTTTTTGTGAGGCTTTGTACTTATGATGTGAACTTTATTCTTTTGAGATCCTTGTGTTGTATAGAGAATAGGGTCGGTGCAGATGCTCTAATGTATTAATTGGACTGTACCAAATTTGGATATCCTTATCTTGGAACATTGAAATTTACATTTAATCAGGAATTTAAAAAGATAAGAAGAAGAAAAAAAAAATTAGAAGCTTTTTGTTGACCTCATATAGGGTGGTTGAACCCTCACCTATGCATGGACCTCTTAAATTAATTTGACCTTTTATTGCCTTCTTACCTTCTTTTAGTTCATCCAGCCAGGTTTTACAAATTCAAGGTGTGACACCCTCCCTTCACCCATCAGCAATAGAAGATTGAGACAGTTATTCCAATGACTTACAATTCATTCATTTGCATACTGCTTAGGGGAAGAGAGAACAACGTGGTGAACATAAGGATGCCATTGATGTTGCCCCAAAATAATATTCCCATACAAGATGTTAGTAAAATTAATTTTTTACTTCAACACAGAGTTTTCCCAAATATTGTTTCTGAATACATATTATCGCAAATTGTGGCATCATTTGGGCTAGACCACTACGTTTTTCCTTCTACAAATTTTACTCGCTCCTAGTTTCTATTTTGCATTGCTTTAATACTATGCTCATATAGCAACAAACCATTAACTTTGTATAGCAACAAATCACTCTCTTTTCTATAATAAACTCCAATAAATAAAAAAAAAAATTAAGATTGTAAGAAAAAAAGAAACATCCTCATCATCTAAAGTTGATCCAAATAATCTATAAATAAATCATTTGACTTTCTCGGAAGAAGAAAAGATATTTATAAGAAACAAAATATCAAATATTGGAGGATTGTTCTGTTTTAAGTTTACATTTAATATCTCTAAATGTCTTTACTATGACCTTTACAGGTCTTGCATAAACGAAAATTATATTCCCCAGGTAATGAACATAACGACATTTTCTTTTTCATTTTTTTTTTCTTTCTTGTTTGGCAATATTTAAAGATTTTTATAGTCACCTTTTGGCTTGATTCCTTTCCACTTCTTCACCCATACATGCTTTAACTCTCCACCTATTATTTATCTCAACTGCAACAAATAAATATAGCCACCTTTTGGCTTGATTCCTTTCCACTTCTTCACCTATACATGCTTTAACTCTCCACTCCACCTATTATTTATCTCAACTGCAACAAATAAATATAGCCATACTTTTGCCTCTATATACATGGGTCGCCCCAAAAATTAACATCTTCAGTTACTTATCAAGGGTATTGGAGAAGCAAGAGGAAAAAGAAAAAAATTCTAACTCAACTATATTACTACATTTGTTTAAAATGAAATTCTATCATTTTAATGCACTCCTCTCCCCTCAAATCAAACCCTATCATAAAATGCTCTCTGCCCTTCTCAACATCAAAGGCTTCTATTGTCATTCTAAGAGCCTGTTTGGACAGTGGCTTTTTAGTATCTTTTTGGCTAAAATATGAGATGAAAAAAAAACCAATACGTTTGGGAAGAACTTTTTAGATTTTTATGGAAAAAAAAGTGCAAAAAGTAGAGTGAATGAAAAAGAATCTTTGGTTTTTTTTGGCTAAATTCAATACTTAAAACTCTTTGATAGAAACTTAAAGTTTTTATATCATTCATGATTTAAATTAATAACTTGACTGTTTATGTAGATTAGAATACATCTCTATCCCACTTGACTGGAATTTATAATTCAAGTATTATAAATTATAGAAATATCAATTCAAGTTTGGAGGTCAAAAATAAAGTGTCATCCTTACGGTAACCTATAATAGATTTAAATTATTTGCTCTAGCTATACTTGTAACTTTATATACACACACACAAACACATGTATAGGTATGCATGTGTAGCCTTGCCTAGTAATGGCCTCATCAATAAAGAGTGCCACAAGGAATGGACTGAGGCCATACCTAAAGCTGAGCCAACCTCCATTCTTGCATTCAAGGCACCATGTAAACAAACAGTAGGCCCAAGTATGAAAATACTATCATGAAACAATTTGTTTATATTCTCTCTTGAGATTGCTTGATTGTACCTTCTGTGCTCCAAACGCCAAGTACGAAGTCTCAAATTTTTTTAAACAGATTGCTAACCACATGAATGACTTTGTCACATCCAATTGTAATATATTCCTCCAGTAAAAAATAATAATAATTAATTTCAACAAAAGGTCAAAGCATATATCTCATAAACAATCCAAAACAACTAACAAAGGTTGTACTGCATTTGAATGAAAAGAAACACACTCTGTGTTAGAAAGAGCAAAAACACCCAAGCCACTTTACCTTACAACAAATAAATAACAAAAATGTTTGTCTACTTTCTTAACCTAAACAGTATTCTCATGGTTATCCAACTTGGTAAGTTTCCAAACTAATGGGTAATGTTAAGTCAATTCATTTCTCCACTCAAAGTAGCAAACAACCAAGCAACCCAAAACATTACAATACAAAAAATTTAAAATTAATAATAATAATAATAGCAAGTAATTCACTTAAATAGGCATAACCCAACATCACAACATAAATAAACAAACAAAGGGCAAGATAATCAGAAATGAATGAACAACATAAACCCATAAAGATAGACATAAAACAAATCCGAATCAAAAGATCTATGCAAAAAGACAAAATCAAATTGACGAACTAGAACAATTGAATTAGCGAACTTTGAACGCAAAATCACAAAAATTAATTGGTAATTGGGTGTAAAATCAAATCAATACCAATCCATGGCGTTCACCGGCCTGAAAGCTGAGTTTTTGTTGATTCATAGCCTGCGTGTAGAGCTGAGAGAGCGAGTTCGCAGCGCTACAAAACGTCGAGTACATGGTTCGATCAACCTCATCGAGGCTCGTAGCCACAGACTTTCTCTTCTTCCCCATAAATCTTCTCGATCTCTATCAAATCCTAGAAAACAAAATAAATAAATAAATATAAACCCTAATTTCTCTCCGGCAATCGGTATGTCAGATTCCGGCGAGATTCGCGCCGGCGGTTCCAGAAAATCTCAGACTCTGTGTCGCGTAGAAATGGTTGGAGAGGGCTCATGGTTTGGTGGTTTTATAGTTTGATGTGGCAGGGGAGTTACAGATGAGGGTGCATGGTAACTATTGTGGACTTGCATCTTACGTGATAGATCCCCAAAAAATTATTGTAAAATGAGTGGGGACATGTATGTGGTACCGGATGAGATAGATAATCGAATGATCGTACACCGTCGGATTTGTGGACTTCGACATTTTTTTGTCAGGCTACAGCAGCGACCATCGTCGGGTACGAACAAGCCAGTGGGGTTTGGCGTGGGGATTGTTCAAGCTGGGCTAATTACAATAATTAATGATCTTTTTTGTAGAACAATGGTATTTACATGCATCAATTAGTATATATATTAATATATTAATTAATATTATAATATTATTATTAAACATATTTATTATACAAGTTACAAATAATTAAAACTATATAAATGATACCACATCATCTGTTAATACATTAGTGTGTACATTAATTGGTACATATAGTATTATTCTTTTTTGAATTTCTTTTCATATATATAATTAATGACATTTAAGATGGTGAATTATTTATTGGGCTTTTATTAATATGTGCCTAAGAGTATATGTTAAGGAATCATTAGATGTATATAATTATGGGAGATTTATATGTAAATTTTAATGGATGATTTATTATCTAATAGGTCATATGAGAATTAATGATATTTTTTATCAAATACTATGAAAAAATATTACTACTAAAGTTGGGTTTAGTTGAGGAATTTAGAAAAAAGATTTAGAAAGGAAAATAAAAAAAGGCATGTGAAATATAAATAAAATATATCTACATTTCACTTAATTTCACACACATTTTTCCTTTCTTTTTTCAAATCCCTTCCTAAATTCTTCAACCAAACACAACATAATTATTAATTTTTAGCGATAGTTTGAAAATTTGTCACAAAAGTCACTAATGATAAGTTTTGGTGATAGTTTAAAAATTATTTTTAAAAAAAAGCCATTAATTTTCAATTTTCAGTTGTAAATTTTAACGACAATTTATAAAAATTGTAACAGAAAAAAATTATTAATTGAGAGGGTAATTTATATGAAAATTGGGCCGCGCTGGGTAATGGGCCGTTATGGGCCACAGTACGAAGGGCTGAGTAATAAGGCCATGAAGTTACTCCGGTCCAAGAGAGGCATAAAGTTACTCCGGTCCGCGAGAGGCTTGAAGTTACTCCGGTCCCAAAGAGCTTACGGTAAGTTCGGTCGACAAGCACAAAGTCATCTCGGTCGGGACCGGAGTATTGGTTATTCCGGTTAAGAACATACCACGGCTAACATTGGGAGAGCCGAGGTAAGAGCAGTGAATGGAAGAGCCGGACTAAAGTTATCTCGGTCTAGTCTGCGGCCTAGCATAACCTTGCTTGCCTCGGTCATATTGAAGTCTGACCATGGTAAAACCATATCACTTGGTTTGTGCAATGAAGGGGGTGTTGAAGGATAATCATTATCTTTCAGAAGTATGAATCCTAGGAGGACTCTATATGGAAGAGTAAAAGTCCTACTAGAATTATGTCACACGGAACCTACAAAAGCTCACCTCATCACCTATGGAGGGGTAATGCAATTTTGATTCCCGAATTCACAGAGTTTTTTGTCTATTTGTCTATTTTGTTGACTTAGGCATCGGAGAGGTATCCGGCACACACTCGCCGGCTAGCTCACATTTGTGTTTTCAGGTGGCAAAGCAACATTGTTTGGAGGAGCGCAAACTTGATCAACAGGATCATACGAGAAGATTATTTATGTGCTCGGACAGATGGTGAATTATTTATTGAGCTTTTATTAATATGTGCCTAAGAGTATATGTTAAGGAATCATTAGATGTATATAATTATGGGAGATTTATATGTAAATTTTAATAGATGATTTATTATCTAATAGGTCATATGAGAATTAATGATATTTTTTTATTAAATACTATGAAAAAATATTACTAAAGTTGGGTTTAGTTGAGGAATTTAGAAAAAAGATTTAGAAAGGAAAATAAAAAAAGGCATGTGAAATATAAATAAAATATATCTACATTTCACTTAATTTCACACACATTTTTCCTTTCTTTTTTCAAATCCCTTCCTAAATTCTTCAACCAAACACAACGTAATTATTAATTTTTAGCGATAGTTTGAAAATTTGTCACAAAAGTCACTAATTATAAGTTTTAGTGATAGTTAAAAAATTATTAAAAAAAAAAAAAGCCATTAATTTTCAACTTTCAGTTGTAAATTTTAACGACAATTTATAAAAATCGTAACAGAAAAAAATTATTAATTGTCAATTTTTTGTGACATGTAAAAAAATCGTCACAAAAAAATATTTTTAACAATAATTTTATTAAGATTTATTTTCAATAAGATTTGATCGGAATTAAATCCAACTATTAGGACATATTGATAGTTTACTCTACAATTATTCCAATTTTTATAGAAAATAACAAAAATTTTAAAACTATCTAGACTAAAGTAATAATTTTATAAACCAAAATGGCCTTTTTGTTTTTCCTTCTATTTTAACCCCTTCACCATCTCCAATGGTTCACCAAAGTTGACATCAAATTCAAATTTTAATGAAAAAGTTACTGTTTGGTGCTCCAACGGTTGCACCAAATCAATATCAAATTGAGATTTCATCAAACAATTCATCAAACTGAGGACAAGATACTGATTTTACCAAAACACTGTTTGTGACCGTTAGAGGGAGGACCTGGTCGACCAACCGGTTGCCCGGCCGGTTGACCAACCGGTCGACCGATTTCCTTTACAATTGGTGGGTTCAAACCGGTCAAAAAAAGTTCAAACAGGTTAAAAAAAATTTATTTTGCCTTACCGGTTGACCGGCCGGTCAACCAACCGGTCGACCCAAACATCTGAAATGAGAATGAAAGCTGCAAATATGATTAGTCTGTTATCAAATTAAAGAAACAATTGTTTAATCATAGATTCATCTGATTGCTGAGATATGCACAATACATCTTTACTGAAACCACCAAACATCTTTATAGAAACAATTAATGAATCTATGAAAGCTGCAATTGTTTACATCATGAAAACCCAATTGAAACAATTGGTGGGTTTTCATCATTTGAAACAATTTTAGAAATAGGTCAACCCACCAGCAAACATCCTTACAGAAAGCTGCAATTGTTTCATCATTGAAATATTCTAAAAAACATAGCGTTGAAACATAGCTTTCTAAAAAAAAATATTTACGCTTACCGGTCGACCAACCGGTTGACACCCACGGGATTTAATACGGGATTTGATGCACCGTTGGAGCGAGTCATTTTTTACTCAGATTTGGTGAAAAAAGAAATTCACCGTTGGAGATGCTCTTATTCTTTTCTTTTTTTTTAATACCTTTTTCACTTCTTTTTTTCAAATATATCATTTTACATTTTTTTGAGATGATTCAAGCCCTCAATCAAGATCTGCTTGGACTACTTCATCACTTTTTGATCGGCAAGACTACTTCATCACTGTTAATAACTTATGCGTTTGATATATCTTATCAATTTGTATCTTGGATATGTTTACATACATTTGTTTGATTTTTTAGAATATGTTTTTTTTATAAAATTTTAAAGGCTAGTTTGTTGGGGAATAACAAATCGAACTCTTATTATTTTTATATACTCCCTCCGTCCCATAATATTAGTCCCTTATTCCATTTTTCATTGTCCCAAAATATTAGTCCCTCTTCAAAAATCAAGTACAAAAATAATATAAATTTCCTATTTTGCCCTTCTTTTAAATTCATAAATAATATAAAAAGTACAATTATGACATTGATATTCCCAAAAAAATGTACTATCAAGGGATAATTTTGGAAAATCAACTTTTTAAAAGTACAATAATTGTACTATCAAAAAAAGTTAGATTTCCCAAAAGGGACCATTATTTTGGGACGGAGGGAGTAATTTTTTATTTTCTAAAACAGAAAATAATTTTTAAAAAGTTTAAAATATATTTTTTATATTTATTTATGTCAAACTAATATCTAATTTTTTAAAATAAAGTCAAAAAATAAATTTTGAAAGCCTCACCAACTCCAAACAAAACATTTTGCAACTGGAGCTCTTTCTAGCAATACCAAAAGGTTGGCGGACTCTCACCATATTAAAACTGTTAACAAGTGCACAACATGATTTTTTTTTTAAAAAAAATTTATTATCTCACTGCATTTTGTTTTAATTTTTTATTATCGCACTGCACTTTTTTATTTTTATTTTTGATCAATTAAAAAAATAAGGATACATTTGTCCAAACATGAAATAAATATCTCCTCAAAAACGCCATAAGGCTATTTTGAAAAGATGGTTATAATCAGCTTTTTGGTGAAAAACTGTTTATAAGCAGCTTATAAGTAGTTTTTTTGTGAGAGAGGAAGTGGGTTATAATATGGGAAGTGAATTATAACCCACTTCCCAAAATATGCCATAGTTAATTCCCTACAATTTCCATACAAATAGAAAAAGTTAAAGTTATCTATTATTTTCTTAATATGTGCCCTTAGGTATATATTAACAAGACCCATCTTTTAAATTTAACATTGCAATAATGCTACATTTGTGTACTTTTTATTCTTAATTATTATTTCAAAAATGGTATGAATCTAAAATAAATTATTAAATATTTTATCAAAATATTCATGTGGGTTCCATGTATTGTGGGGTCTCACACTTATGTGATTTAATAAAATATTTGATAATTTATTTTAGATTCTTAGCATTACTTTTATTATTGATTTAAAACCAAGTTATCAAACACATTTAATAGTAATAACAATTGTTAACGAGTGTCCATAAATCATCATTAGTATGAGGATTGTAATAAAAAAAAATGCTTGGACAATATTGTTATAAAAAAAAAACAATACGTGCTATGAATTCAATTAAAGTTGTTTTAATTTCAACCAAAAATGTATTTGTATTTTTTAATTTTTTGTCTTTTTCTTGTACTCTAAAAATACTTGTTAACAAGATTGAGGCCTCGTTTGAGAACAGGTTGTTTTAGTAATTTTTTGGCCTTTTGACTAAAATATGATGTAAAAAAAAAACTAGTATGTTTGGAATGACTTTTTAGTTTTTTACGAAAAGATGCACAAAAAGTAGAGAGAAAAGGGAATCTTTGACTTTTTGGTATGAGTTGTTGGCTTTTTTATTTTTTAGTAACTTTTTGACTTTTTAACTAAAAAAGTCACTTGCCAAACGAGGCCTCAATAATAATTAGATCAATATAATGTTGACAAATTATATTATAGCAACATTATTTAAATTTATCTTCAAATAGTTTTAATAGAGTCAATTATGAGTCAAATTTAAGTAGTTTAAATTCTTTTAATACAAATTTAGAGGGTTATAAGCATATAAGTCTTAGAGAATCAATACCATTGAAAATTTGTTCAAACTCGAGTTAATCTTAAACAATTGGTTTTAAGTTGGACTCATTTTTTTGCTCAAATGTTTAATTACTCGTATGAATCCATCTACCGACCTTTTCCTTTTTAGATATTTATATAGGTTAATGTTAAAAGTCTCTTACTTCTGAAATATTGAGATTGAGTTAAAAATACTCTAATGGAGTCATTAGTTTGCAAAACATGATGAGAATTTAGTGTCAAACATTAGTCCAATTGTTAATATAGAGAGAGGGGAGGAGAGAGTGAAAAAAGTGCTCCTTCACCCCCTAATTTACAAACACTTAACTTACAAATTTGGGTTTCACTTGTATTACATTTTTATTAATTAACAAATATTTTTTAACACACAAATTTAGTTACTTCATTAAAAATACCCTAATGCTGTGTTTGGTTAGGGGATTTGATGAGGGATTTGGAAAGGGAAAGGGAAAGGGAAAGGGAAAGGGAAAAGATGTGTGAAATTAGGTGAAATATAAGCATGTTTTATTCACATTTCACCTACCTTTTCCATTTCTCTTTCTAAATTTCTTCCCAAATTCATCAACCAAACACAGCATAAATCTTGTAACCTATATCAACAGAGGAAGCTAGATATTTTTATAATTTTTATCCTGGAGAAGATCATACCAAAACCCCTATATGAAATTTGTTTAGGTTTTACAATAATAATAAAAAAATAAAAGTAAATATTTTGAAGCACTAACAAAAATGAAATATAAGCAGGTCCTAATTTGAACTATAAATTTATATATTAAATAACAACTATAAAAATCTTTTAAAATGTTTAATTGATTCATTTTCAATGTCATTTAAATTTAGCACATAGGGATAAATAAAAAAATAATATGGGCAAATTTGAAAACAAATTTTACATAAAATTAAATTTGTAAGTGGGGCAATTTTGAGAAATATTTTAAACTATAATTTTTTAAACTCTGTGGGGAATTGCCCCACCTGTTTAGTATTTTATTTAATATTAATCAGTAAATGACTAATTAAGGGCAACAACTAGCTCAAAAGTTTTTGTATTGTTTCTTGCATATGTGAATGCCATGAATTTAAAGCATTGATTGTTTGAGTTTTACTTAAAGCCAATACTTGGTTGTGTAAAAAGGTGAGGAAATTGCACATAAAGCATGGGAAAAGTGAACACAATAAAAAGGGAAACATTATGATACACCTTTCTTAAAAAGTTATAATTAAAAAATAAATTAAAATAATTTTATATTTTTTGAGTCATAATTAAAAAATAAAAAAATATCATAACTAAACATAATATAAGATATAACTAAAATAATATTATAATTAAAAAAATTAATCATAATTAAAAAAATGACATAATTAAAAATAAATATAATATTTTGAAGAGTGAGTACGGTAGAATTTTCGCACGAAAAATCCCAAATGCTTGATAGCTGGCTTTCTTTGTAGGGATGGGACTTAATACATATTAATGGATGGGCCAAGTGGAGCATGACAAACTTTTCATGTCTCTTTTTATGGCTTATGGTTTGTTTGTGGTCCTGAGCAAGACTAACTTAAGCTTTAATTGGAAATTAGGTTCTTAACTTTTGTGATTGGCCTCTTTTTATTTTTAATTTTTTTTTCGTAAATTCCAGAAGTTTATTTATTCTATTTATAAATAGCAAATGCAAATAATTTTTTTCAATATTTTTTTTTTCCAGATTTTTATATTCTTGTTTCATAGAGACGCGATAATTTTTACAAATATTAATTTTATTAAAAATAATAATTTGAAAAATACTTCAAGCACATCTGGAGCTCATGATGATTAGTTGTAAGGATGGTTTAGCCATCTGGAGCTCTCCTTTGCTTTCATCCTGATTGACCTTAATGGTCTAATAACAGTCGCAACTTATTTTGTCAATAATAAAAATAAAAATAATTATAAAAAAAACCCTAATATATTCTATTAGTTGGCTTCATATTATATTTTTGAACCCATAAATAAATAATATGAAAAATTAGAAATATCTCTCTATAGTTATTTCTTAAAATTCTAGTCTATTAATATTTTGCTTGTTAGTTGAAATCCTTGAAATTTCAAAATTTATAAGCATAATTTTTTGAACAATGTGATGCCAAATAAATTACCAAAAAGAATATTTTATATGATAGTATACAATAGTGTTCTATCATATTTTAGGTATTGTGTAGATTATTTGCTAATTCATTTGAGTCTAACATTTTTTTTTTTTGGTATAAATGACAAAAATATCTTGGAACACTTTATCGCCGTAAATACGATTCTACGATGTGCAAGATAACGTCATATTATGACCAGTCATGGAAAGTCATTCATTTTTAACGGGATTCTATAGTACGCCGTTAAAAACGATTTAACAACAGATCTTGTGCGCTATTTTTACTTTTTCTACAACTACCTTGCATGCTGTTAATTAGTGGGACAAATAACAACGCTGATTGAGCACTGTAAAATATGTAATACGACGACTTTCTCAGCTTGCCGTAGATAAGTAGAACATACCACGATATTCATAGGATGCTGTGGAATATTTCATATAATGGCCTAATTTGCTTGCCATAGAATGTGCATTTTTTTTTTTTTTTTAAATTCAGCAGGTTCTATTTTGACATGTTTTGTACAATATAACAAATATTACAAACAAGCTTCACAAAATATTAATCAACCACCAAAATATTGTTTCAAGCATACAAAAATAAACTAAATCCATAAATTATGAACATTCAAAAATTGTCAATATATACATTCTAAACATCCAAAAACTAACTATTAGTTCAAAACTATCCAAAAGGACTATCCTTAAATTCTAATGAAAAATGTTTGGGAGCTCTAAACTATGAGCTTTAAAGGAGCTCCAGAGGTGGGCTCCATCCATTGATGTGATGTTTTGGCCTTAAATTTTTTTTTTTTTTTTTTTGAATTTCCGCCTCATTAGTGCTCAATTAGAGCTCCAAAATTAGAAGGATGAATCATTGTTGAAGTTCTAAATTGTCCAAAAAGTTATAAGCCATCCAAAACTATATCATATATACGTTTGTAAACAAAATCCAAAACTATTTAAAGATTATAGAAATCTATTCATCAAAGTCCTCAAAAACTATCCATAGAAGTTAGGATTTCTACTCAAAGTCAAAGCTAATGAAATGGGTTGGCCAAGCAACAGTGCTTCCAATAGCATCCTCAAGCACAAACATCTCACGATTAGGGCGAAATAATAGCGCATTGACTATGACATGATTAACCCATACTTTCCAACACCCAGGGCCAAGAGGCACGTGATGTACCGATGCTTTAGAATCTGTTGATGCAATTGTGCCTTCCACAACCACCACCTTTGTTCCATCCCAATTCAACAATTTGCATTTGGCATTGTCCGAGGATCCACCATTTCTAGTTTTCTTTGCATCATGCAACTATCATGAAAGCAATACATAAAATAAGCTAATGAATTGAAGACAAAATTAAGGTTATTATTAATGCCATATAAAATTTACCCAAATATCTTCATCACCTTCACTGTTTTCGTCACCCTAAAAAAATTGTAATACAATATCAAGTTATATTTGTTTACTCAAATTTAGTAGGCGATGTGGGATGTATATGAAAATTTGACAAAAGCTCTTGAGTAGAAAAACAAAAAAGCAAACAAAAGCACAAACACGACAAAAATGCAAATGAGTAAATTAACAATGCCATACAAAATTTATCTAAATATTTTCTTGTGAGTGCATCCTACGTTCACCACCTCCATGCACCCTATGTTCACCTCTACCGTTTTCCTCACCTTAAAAAAATTGCAATACAATGGCAAGAAGCATTTGTTTACTCAAATTTAGAATCTTAATGTAATCCATGTGCAAAATGACAAGCTTGAGTAGAAAAGCAAGCAAGCAAAAGCACAAGCATGAGAAATGTGCAAGTTTACCTGGGTTTCTCCATGTGAGTGTCCATTTGCCCCTTTGCTTGGCTCCTACACGTATTATTCAATTTTTATTTTTTTTATTTTTTACAAACTTTGTGAAATATCCTTCTATCTAAGATGGGAAGCACATGTGATAAGCAATTCCGATTTTATTAAATGTACACGAGATCCATTATAATAATAAATTTAAATAAGAAGTCTATGGACTGTGTAGTTCTTTTCATAAAATTAGAAAAAAGATAGAGAATTAGAAAAAGCTACCTGGGTTTCTCCATGAGAATTTTTCTTGCCTGTTGCATCTTCGCTTGGTTCTTACAAGTTTTAATTGAAATTTTTTTAAAACTTTTATGAAACATCAATATATATAACATATATTGTCACATTCTTTTTTTTTTTACCTCATTTTGCCTTTTTCCTTTTAACATAGCAGCTCTCATCTCCCGGAGTTCTTATTTTAAGAGCAACAATTTTTGATTTAGTTTTTTGTCACGACCCAAACCCGCCCCTATGGGTTTAGCACCGTAACCGGCCAGTAATCCGTGATTACCGAAGGCCTGCTTAACAGTAAAACAGTAATTACAGAGTACAGGGGCTGGCGGAAGCCAAAACAGTAATTAAAAGATGTCCAATGAGCTGTGACAGTCTGTATGCAAAAAGACTTTCATACATATATACAGTCAGTACCCAAACAGTATGCACAATATTTACAATTATCCAGATCCGGGATTTGATCCCGATTAAGACAGTACAGTACAAAAACATTCAGTCTATATAGAGCAGAAACAAAAAGGGAAAAACTAAAACACCCCTAAATAGCCTCAGCTTGAATAGATCTGGAACCTCAAAGTGAGACACAAAGGTTGGCTTGACAAAACTGGAGTTTACCTCGACGCTCCTAGCAACGGTCGGTGCCTGTACACCTACATATATATATGAGCAGTGAGCTAAAGCCCAGTGAATAACATAATGCGTAAAGAGGTTAAGAATGAATGTCCTTTCAGTATTGAAAACAGTCATTTCAATCAGTATATTAGTTACTCAGTCATAGCAGTCATATGTGGTACATCCAATAGCAAAGCAGTACAGTAGGTCTTAGCAGACCGAACAGTCAGTTGATGGCCATCACATCAGTAAACAGTAGTGGTTCCAACATGGGAACCGACAGAGATCTCTGTGACAGTAGCAGTACAGTACAGTAACAGTAGGTTGCTAAGGATGCCACAATACCGTTCACAATTAGGACATCATTCAATCAGTAACAGTATCATTTCAGAAAACAGTACAGTTCAATTGTTCAGAAGATAATCATTATTGAACATATCTTTACAACATTGTTACTCACAGAGTTCTGGGCTACAGATAAGCTAGAGCGTCCTCGGATGCCAACCCTACACCGTTACAGAACGAACACACACTAAGCTACACAGTTGGGAAAGTAATAACTGAATCCCTAATATGCCTCGGTGTGGTTCTACATCAATATCCTCATTAAGATGCCTTAAACTAGGCCTAAGAATGCCTAGAATGAAATGAGGATGCAAAGATGCACTTTAAAAACATTTTTAGAATTTTCAGAAAAACAGGGTCCCGCTCGAGCGTGCCTTTCCACGATCGAGCGGACATGCTGACTAGAGAGCTCTGCTCGAGCGTGACTTCCTCGCTCGAGCGGACTGCAAAAGTACTAGATGTGTGAAAATCACGCACGATAGGCGCTCGACACCCGCTCGAGCGTGTGATACAAGTCCCCGCTCGAGCGTCCATTCTTCCGCTCGAGCGGATTGTAAAACAATGCAAAGTGCTGGGAGCACGAATTTCACGCTCGAGCGCCACTTTCCCCGCTCGAGCGTGAGTCCAAATTCTGGAAATCCCAGATTTGAACCTCAAGCTCAAAACCAAGTTTCAATGCACCAAATTCGATCTTCTTAGGCTAATTTTCTGGAAAACTCTTGTAAACTCATAGTATAACATGTTTCAAAGCTCAATTTGAGAAATCAAAGCCCAAAGGTAGTTCAATTAAATCCAATTTCAAACCAAAGTTCAAGAAAATACTCCCAATGTGACATGCATGAATTTTAAACAACTTCAAGCTTCAAGGACATGCTCAAATGAGCCAATTTCTCCAAAAACAAGATGAACTCATGGTCCAATGTAAAAATATGGACATGTATGTGGAATTTCATGAACAATAACTTCAAAACTCAAGAATGGAAAATGCATACATGGATTAAGCTCTTAATTCAACATATGAAGCTAATTCATGTCTTAATCTCTAGACTTTCATAAACCATGCAACATATAACTTGAATACATGAACAAGAAGGTATAATCTCTACCTTAAGTCTCCAATTCTAGGTGCAGGAGTCCAAACATGCAATCAACCTTCAATTTCCTCAAATCACCAAGCTAAAATTGTTGAACTCAAGTTTCCTCACTCTCTCTATCTCTAGTCGGCTAAGGACTCAAGAAAAGGCTGAGGAAATGATGCTAAGCAATGTATAATTCAAGCCTCAACATATGGTATGAAGTGGGCCACTAAGTGGCAAAGTTGTAAATAATGCAACTTGTATAATTTAACTTATTTTAATCTACTTAATCATACCAATTCAAATTTCAATTAAGTATACCATAAAATCACATTAATCGTAATTAGCACAAAACATCAATCAATTTCAGATTCGGCCGCCGATAAGGCCTTCAATTAGCAGTTTGAACATAAAACATGGACAGATAATTTAACAGTCAACAGATAGATATGCATTTAAACTAGCACATTCAATCGATCAGTTCAGTATTTCAGTCAGTCAGTCAATTAACATGCTTAATCATAGATTAGCACTAGTCAGTACTGTTATCAGTAAATAGTGGTGAGGGTTGTTACATTTTTGTTGGACACTCTTCACTGTATTACGAATAAATTATGTTTGTGTACTAAACAACAAACAGAAGAAATAAGAAAAGGAGAAAGATAGTTTGATTACAAAAATCAAACCAAAATAAATAATAAATAAATAAAAACAGATTTTTATTTTGTTACTAAAAGAAAATCAAAATCTGAAACAGAAAAATAATAAAAACAGAAAGTAAATTAATTACTTACCAAATTAATTTCTTGAACAAATTTTTAATCAAGTCCAGTGTTTAATACTGTGTCCTTAAGACATATTCGTCCTATCCACAGTGCTTTCAGATTGTGGACGTCTATCTCCCAGGATAAAATGATCAACTACAAATAATAGCAGCACTACAAATTATTCGTACAACGAACACATTTTGTGTTTACACTATTTCTCACAAGAAAATAATGCAGCAAAATGCAGAGAATTTTGGGACGAAAATTAAGTGAAAAATCCAAATGAAGGACTATCTATTTATAGGAGAATTTGTGGCTATTAGGTTTGAATTAAACAGGTGCAAACCTGTTTGAACAGGTATGGTTTGAATTTGAACCGGTAAGGCACTGTTTCAATAGATACGAACTGTTTGGGTTTGAAATTTAAATAGATTTGAATCTGTCCAGTTTATATTGGCTTGATATAGACCTGTTTGGGTAGAGAGAAAACTAGACAAATTTCGGAATTAATTTCGAATTCTGGATAGATTTTATTTTACCAAAAAATAAAATTAAATTCAAATATTTTTGGCCCAAAAAGATAGGTATTGGGTCGGACAAGCCCAACCCAACCTCACACCACACACTCGCGCCCAAGCCTAATTTTGAATTCTAGAGAATTTAGCCTCTTTATTCTCATAGAATTGGCCCTAGTTCGACACTCATATAGGTGATTCTTATTGTGAGTATCTCTTGTACTCGTCTTGATTTTTATGCCTAAATCAAGATATAAGTAATCATTAAAAGCGAAGCTTATCCTTAAACCTCTACATACAACACATGTTGTAGATATCGCTCTCACCATAGGAATGGGTAGAGAATTTTTAATCCCTTGGTGATTTTTGGCGAGCCACACATAACTTAGTTGTCCCTTTGAACTTAGTTCTTGGGATTTCCAGTCATATAAGTAGGGTTACCATTATGATGACTCTTATGTAATAGGCTTTAATTCCATCCCTTTTGATGAACTATACACTTGCTCTTTTGTCAAACCTTTTGTTAACGAATCCGCGATATTCTCTTTATATTTTATATAATCTATTGAGATTATTCCATTTGAGAGCAATTGCCTTACGGTATAATGTCGGCGACGAATATGTCGTGACTTACCATTATACATATGATTTTGTGCCCTGGTTATTGCAGATTGACTATTACAATGAATGCAAATAGTTAGCACAGGTTTAGGCCACATTGGAATGTCTTCAAAGAAGTAGGGAAGCCATTCTGCTTCTTCTCCTACTTTGTCTAAAGCAATGAATTTAGATTCCATTGTGGATCGTGTGATGCATGTTTGTTTCGTGAATTTCCAAGAAACAATAGCGTCTTCCAAAGTAAAGACATATCCACTAGTGGATTTTGAATCTTTAGTATCTGATATCCAATTGGCATCACAATAACCTTTCAGTACTGCAGGATATCGAGTAAAGTTCAAACCATGATCACGGGTAAACCTTAGATATCTAAGAACCCGAATGATCGCTTTCCAATGGTCTTCTCCGAGGTTACTAGTGTACCTACTCAATTTACTGACAGCATAAGCTGTATCAGGATGAGTACAATTCATTAGGTGCATTAGGCTTCCAATGATTTGAGAGTATTTTAACTGAGACACCGCATCATCTTTATTTTTCGATAAATAAAGACTGATGTCTACAGGTGTTCTAGCTACATTCATATCATCCTTGATAAATTTACCAAGAATTTTCTCAATATAATGTAATTGAGATAATGCATATCCGTCAGATGTTTTAGTAATTTTCATTCCTAATATTACATCTGCGATCCACATATCTTTCATATCAAATCTTCTATTTAGCATTTGCTTAGTTGATTTGATTATATTTTGACTGCTTCCAATAATAAGCATGTCATCCATATAAAGACAAACTATAATATATCCTTGGTCAGTGTTTTTAACATAGACGCACTTGTCATATTCGTTTATCTTAAACCCGTTAGTAAGCATAGCATGATCAAATTTTTCATGCCATTGCTTAGGAGCTTATTTTAATCCATAAAGAGACTTTACAAGCTGACAAACTTTCTTTTCTTGTCCTGGCACTACAACTCCTTCAGGTTGCTCCATATAGATCTCTTCATTTAGATCACCGTTTAAGAAAGCTGCCTTAACATCCATTTGATGAATTTCTAAATTGTACAACGCTGCTATAACAATAAGTATGCGGATGGATGTTATTCTTGTCACAAGGGAATATGTGTCAAAATAGTCTAGACCTTCCTTTTGTCTATAACCTTTTACTACGAGTCTCACTTTATACTTGTATATTGAACCATCTGCTTTCATTTTTATTTTGAATATCCATTTATATCCAAGAGGTTTAGAACCAGGTGGAAGATCAACCAATTCCCAAGTATGATTTTGCATAATGGATTCAATTTCATTATTAACAGCTTTTTTCCACAAAGGTGCTTTAGGACCTGTCATTACTTCCTTAAAGCTTTAAGGTTCATTTTCTAATAGGTATGTTAGAAAATCTGAACCAAAGGATTTTGATGTTCTTGCTCTCTTACTTCGTCTTGGTTTGTTATCAGTTAAATCCTGTTGGTTGAGACCATTACTAGTCTCTCGTGTTTGATTGTCATTAGTCTCTTGACCTTGTGTACAATCATAGATTCTTTTCTGTGAACTTAATTCATGTCCTTTCTTATAAGGAAAGGCATGTTCAAAAAACATAGCATTCTTTGACTCTATAATAGTGTTCACATTTATATAAGGTATTTCTGATTTATAAGGCAGAAACCGATATGCACTACTATTCTGAGCATAACCAATAAACACACAATCCACTGTTTTTGGTCCTATCCTAGTCTTTTTGGGAACAGGAACTTCAACTTTTGCCAAACACTCCCACACTTTTAAGTATTTGTAGGAAAGTGGTCGACCTTTCCACAATTCATAAGGAGTGCTGTTGGTTTTCTTGTGGGGTATTTTGTTAAGAACATAATTAGCAGACAATATTGCTTTCCTTCACAAGTTTTGTGGTAAGCCTGAACTTAGTAACATGGCATTCATCATTTATTTAAGAGTTCTATTCTTCCTTTCAGCAATTCCATTTTGCTGTGGAGAATAGGGTGCTGTAGTTTGGTAAATAATGCCATATTGTGCACAAAATTCATTTAAAGATGCATCATATTCACTACTCCTATCACTTCTAACTATTTTAATGATTTTACCAAGTTGATTTTCAACTTCAGTTTTATAGAGTTTAAACATTTCCAATGCTTCATCTTTACTTCTAAGTAAATATACATAACAATATCTTGTGCAATCATCGATAAATGTTATGAAATATTTTTTGCCTCCTCTAGTTTGAACAAATTTAAGATCACATACATCAGTATGAATTAATTCTAGAGGTTCGGTTTTTCTTTCAACCGATTTGAATGGAACCTTAGTTAGTTTCGCTTCTACACAAATCTCACATTTGTGATTAGTATCAATTTCAAACTTTGGTATATAATTCAAACTAATTAATCTACGCAAAGCATCAAAATTTATATGTCCTCATCTACCATGCCATAAATTCGACTCAAGAATATAAGTAAATGATGTGTTATTCTTATTAATAGCAAGTTTTGATACAACTGTCATTACATTCAACTTGAAGAGACCATCACTCATGTATCCCTTACCAACATACATACCACTCGTTGTTAATACAAATTTATCAGACTTAATTACAAGCCTAAAACCATTTTTACTTAACAAAGAACCAGAAACTAAACTATTCCGGATGTCTGGTACATGCAGTACGTTATTGAGGGTAAGTTCCTTCCCTGATGTCATCTTCAAGATCACGTTTCCTTGTCCAGCCACAGTAGAAGTAGAAGAATTTCCCAGGAAAAGTTGTTCATCATTTTGCAGCCTCATTGTAAGTAGTGAACATCTTCTTGTCCGCACAAATGTGATGAGTTATCCCAGTGTTAACCAACCATTCCTTGGGATTTCCAACCAAATTAGCCTCAGACACCACATCAGAGAGATTGATGTCATTTACCCCGTTAGAGATGTAATCTAGTTTTGTCACATTGGCTTGATTGGTAGTCTTCTTGCTTGTACTTCGCGATCCTTCTTAGGGCAGCAGCAATCAAAAGCTCAATGTCCGGTCTTGCCACAATTATAACATTTTACTTTTGAATTTTTTATTACCATTGTTGTCGCCTTGTTTAGGACCATCTCCAGTAAACTTCATCTTTTTGTTATGTGGTTTGTGCACTTATTCAACCACATTAGCCTTGGACTCAATGAGATTTTTACCACTCATCTTTTCAGCCTTTCGGTTATCTTCCTCAATTCTTAGTCTTACAATCAATTCATCCATGGTCATCTCCTTGCATTTATGTTTTAAATAATTTTTGAAAATTTTCCAAGCCGGTGGTAACTTTTCCACTAAAGCAGCGACTTGGAAAGACTCGCTAAGAGACATACCTTCAAATGAATATCATGCAAAATTAATTAAAAACTTTGAACTTAAGAAATTACCATAACTTGCCGGGAGTCTACCATAACGAAGTCTAGAAATTTACCGACAACAAATTTCTTTGTGCCGGCATCCGCTGTCTTGTATTTTTTCTCCAAAGAATCCCACAATTCTTTTGCTGTTTTAGAGGGCTGTAAACATTATACAACATGTTGTCAAAGCCATTGAAGATGTAGTTTCTGCACAGAAAATCAGAGTGTTTTCAAGCTTCTACAGCGGCAATAACTTGCCGATCACTTTCATCCTCTTTCAGTACTAGAGCCTTTTTGCGGAGAAACCGGGCCAGATTTAGAGTTGTAAGATAGAACAACATTTTCTGCTGCCATCTCTTAAACTCGGTGCCATTAAATTTTTCCTATTTTTCTTCATGATGAACTTGAACATGGTTCTGGATAGGGATCGGAGTCGTTGTAACGATCGGATTTGGAGTACTATTTTCAGCAACTATAATATCTGATAACAAAAAATCAGAAAAAAACTAAAACCAAATTAATTTCCTAGTTACTAAAACTAGAAAATAATTATAACACAAAATAATTACTTTTTTGTTACTAAAACTAGAAAAATAAAATACCACAATAATTTTCTGTAACACAAATTAATATTCTGCAATTGTTAATGACACTAGTATATTACTACTAGTTGTCAAAGAAAATAAACAGTATATTACTACTATTTATCAAGCAGTATATTACTACTATTTATATTTTTTAACCAGAATATCACTTTGTGAAAGCATAGGAAAATAAATACAATGAAGACAAAAAAAAAAAAGAATCCGTCTTAAGATTGTTGGACAATCTTTCCTGTATTACGAATAAATTATGTTTGTGTACTAAACAACAAACAGAAGAAATAAGAAAATGAGAGAGATAGTTTGATTACAAAAAGCAAACCAAAATAAATAATAAATAAAGAAAAACTGATTTTTATTTTTTCACTAAAACAAAATCAAAATCTGAAACAGAAATATAATAAAAACAAAAAGTAAATTAATTACTTACCAAATTAATTTCTTGAACAAATTTTTGATCAAGTCCAGTGTTTAACACTGTGTCCTTAAGACAGATTCGTCCTCTCCACTGTACTTTCAATTGTGGACGTCTATCTCCTAGGATAAAATGATCAACTACGAATAATAACAACACTACAAATTATTCGCACAACGAACACACTTTGTGTTTACACTCTTTCTTATAAGAAAATAATGCAACAAAATGCAGAGAGAGCAGGCAGAATTTTGGGATGAAAATTAAGTGAAAAATCCAAATGAAAGACTATCTATTTATAGGAGAATTTGTGGCTATTAGGTTTGAATTGAACAGGTGCAAACCTGTTTGAACAAGTATGGTTTGAATTTGCACAGGTAATGCACAGTTTCAACAAATACGAACTGTTTGGGTTTGAAATTTAAACAGATTTGAATCTGTCCAGTTTATATTAGCCTGATATAGACTTGTTTGGGTCGAGGGAAAATGGGACAAATTTCAAAATTAATTTTGAATTCCGGACAAATTTTATTTTACCAAAAAATAAAATTAAATTCAAATCTTTTTGGCCCAAAAAGATAGGTATTGGGTCGGACAAGCCCAACCCAACCTCACACCACGCACTCGTGCCCAAGCCCAGCCCAACCTGCCCGATCGACCGAACGGATGGCGGCGCGCGCGCGTGTGTTTATTTTTGGGTCCAATGGGTCTAGCTCAATTTGCCCATAACCTTTCCATTCTACAAACTTGGGGTGTCCTTTGAGGCCCTCCCCAATTTACAAACCTATGCCTTATAAACCCACAAAATTTTTCTCACCAAACCAACATGGGGCAAGCCTTTATTCAAATCTTAGGGAACTTTCATAAAAAACTCTATTTCTATGGAGCTCACTTTGGCTTCAATTTTCCATTCACTCAATAATGGTTTTGAGCAACCAAATATACTACATAAATCACAACGTGGCATAGAACGCGTTACTACTTAGACCCACCAATTTTGGCGCATGGGTTCCACCTAAAAAATAGACCTAAGTTGAGGAAAGATCTGATTTTTTTCCAAAACTTCCAAAACCATTTCTAACAGTTTTCTCATATTTTGATTTTGGTATGCTTATGCATCAACTTTTGATGGCAATGCTCCAAATCCAAGCCCTTTTACACTACCACGCCGTTCTGGACCCAACGCATGAACAATTGCATCATCTTTGATAAACGTTAGCCCTTCTTCTATAGAAGGCTTGCATGAACAATTGCATCATCTTTGATAAACGTTAGCCCTTTTTCTATAGAAGGCTTGTGAAGCTCTTCAACCTTATTTTGCAATATATAACATTTATGATAAGGAACCCAAGTCAAACAATGTAATATGTATAAAATCTGCGAAAAATGAATAAATTCTGTACTGTGTACCATATTTGGATTGAGAGAAATAATAGAATCTTTAGTAAGGAGAATAGACCTGAAGAGATTGTTATTAAATCTATCATCGTTATGGTTAGAGGTAGGAAATTCCATCTCTAAATTATGGGTTGAGGGGTGTGAGGTTGCATATACTTGTTTTTTTTTTTTTTTTTGATAAATATACTTGTTTTTCTAACCTTCACTATATATCATAGATTTTATATGCAGGTCCAGGAAGCTTACATTGATAACAGAGAGCTTGTGAGATGTGGGTTGAGTGAAGTGAGTTTATGTATGGAGTGGTGTGAGATCATTATAAGTGGGTTGAGTGATGGAAGTTTCTATACATTGAGCATGCACTCTCTGTTGCTTAAGAGAGAGTTTGAGAGTTATGGGTTTAGTAATGTGAGACACTAAATGGAGTGGAGTTCATGACATGTGGGTTGAGTGATGGGAGATTCCAGATAGTGTGTATGCTTTTTCTGCTACTTGAAGATTATAATAACACAGCAGCACAACTGGGGATCCATGAATAAAATAACGAACACAATGCTAGTAAAGTCCACAAAATCAAAGTAAAGAAGACAAAATTATTCACAAAAACAAAAGAAAACCACATAAAACCTACAATTTCATACTACTACATAACAACCTTATTTCTTGTATGACATAAAAAGGCTATGCCCAGAGCACAAGGCTCTAACTTAGGAGAGGTAGCATTTAGGCAGCCTTCCTCCACTTCACTCTAATATACCACAAGTCACTTCAACGTGTAATATGTAAAAGATAAGCAAAGTGTTGTTGACTACTTTGGTTGACTTTCATTATTCTTTTCCTTGACAAGTTTGGTTAAATTTTTAAATTTTTCTATTATATTTATGTCTTATTCACCCACTCATGTGCAGCCCCACTCGAGGGCTATAGGGCAAGATAGGCCTACAGCCAGAGCTGCAGCATAGGCTGTAGCCAGATCCACAACATGGATAGTTGGCCAAAGCATTACAAGTCAAGGCAGAGCTGCAGCCATGGCCACAGGTCAGAACAACCAAACAGCTGTAACAGTTGCAACCACAGCTCAGTCTAACAGAACAATTGAGCAAATGTAAAGCAACAGCCAGCAATCTTTCAATTGAATTGAATGAAATCACAAGCTTTAATAACATATTAAGCTTTAGCAGGTTCAGTATAATTTAATATACAGTTATAATGTAATATATACATTAAGGTAATTCATACCATTGCTTTCTGAAGCAATTCATCGACAGGTTTCCCCTTCTGTCTTGTATGTCCTTTGATCCAAACATCCACTCTAGATATGGAACCTGGGTCTTGACTTTGATTTTTTTGAAAATAAATAAATAAATAAAACATAGTACAAAATTAGAAGCAACAAAATCAAAATGCTTTCAAAATAAATGTTATCTATATTGCCAAACTTACCATGTCTTCCTGTAGTCGTGCATAGCCTTTTATACTTATCATGTGTAACACCTTCTGCTGTGCTCTTTTCTCTTTGAATTTTTCACTCTTTTCCTAAGTGTAAACATTTGAAATGTCCACATTGTTTAAGGATTTATACTCTTTATCTTAATTGTTATGAAAAGAAATGAGTTTCTACATAAAATTGTTATGAAAAAAAAATTATAGTGAAGCTTTTTGAAAGTCAAATTTTCACAAATGTCTTCTATTTAGCCATTCCAATCTTATCAGGTTTGGTGAGGGCAATATTACGTGCTAAATGACCTTTACCTGCTACAGCGAAAGTTCTTATTTTTCTTGATAGTTGAGGCTTGTAACCTTGCCACAATTTTGCGAACTTTTGCATCACATGTGTCTTGTGGATATCATGTATTTTGTATCTAAGCTGCATTTTCATATAAGCAAACATTTAGTATTAGAAGAAGGGGAAAAATAATGAATTGTTGTATAAAAATTAACTAGATAAACATACTTTCTTAATCTCATCTGGAACTTTAGACCAATAATCTATATTAATTGGCACCAACTCCCAAGCTAAGATCCCTTCTAAGGTTGATAATTGCACTGATTCTTGTTCTATCGGTTAGTTCCTTTCATTGAAGTCGATCTCATCACACTTTTGTTTGCCTTTGTCATGCATCTCTAACTTTGACTGTCACGACCTAAACCCGCCCCTATAAGTTTAGCATCGTAACTGGCCAGTAATCCTAAGATTACCAAAGGCCTCTAACCAGAATAACAAAATATAATGGGCTAGCGGAAGTAAATACAAACATACAACGTCCATACAAATAGTATCATAAAGGACTTACCCCAGTGGATATATAAACAAAACAACACAAACAAAAACATCCTTAACATGAATCACAAAAACTAGACTTCTTCCGACGGAACTTCCCCCAGGAGGCATGAAAGCTGGCTAACAAAACGGAACTCTAGGCCATCAACTTTAGGTCTGGTCACGTACATACATAATATAAACAGTAAGCGAAAGCCCAGTGAATAATAAGAGCGTAAAGGGTTAAATGAATAATGTCCCATATCTCAAAAAGCATAAACAGATTCATATTCTTATATAGAGTTCAGAAGCATATACTTATTCAATTTCACAGATGATCATGCGTGATACACCCATTAGCTCTAATAGATCACATACATTAAGGGTCATACTTGACCAGTTCCATAAAGGAACCTCCGATACCGGGAACAGATAACATACTTAAGCCACGGTATTGTTACCCCCGGGCAAGGGCCTTGTGCTCATAGACCACGGTATTGTTACCCCCGGGCAAGGGCCATATGCTAAGGATGCCACGAATACTTTTCAATATATGGACAATCATTCATTGATACAGAATATAGCATTTCAAAAAATAGATCATTTCTTGTCGTATCATATAGGAAAATACTTAAACGTGAACATAGCTTTACAAAGTTATTACTCACAGATGGCTCCAAAAGCAAAACAGATATAGCCGACGGATTAGGCGATTTATGGCACATGATGTACACAAACACAAAACAAATACACATATTGAAACACACACACAAAATTTCTTTAACTTAGTTCTTTCTTATCTTGGTGTGTTTCTAATCTTTATCCTCATTATTATGTCTTAATTATGTCATGAATGCATAGGATGCAATGAGGATGCCAAAATGCACTTAAAGCACTTAGCAAAATTTGCTGAAAATAGGGTCCTCGCTCGAGCATAGCTTCCATCGCTCGAGCGGAGTCTCAAAAATAAAGGTGGTCCTCGAGCGCAACCTCGATCGCTCGAGCGGTCTGTAAACTCTGCAAAAGTACTAGTTGTGTGAATTTTTCGCTTAATGGTCGCTTGAGCGTGTGACTGAGGTCTTCGCTCGAGCGCAACTCTGGTCGCTCGAGCAGTCTACAAAACTTGTACACTTCTGGGAGAATGCATTTTACGCTTGACCCAACTTTTTCTCACTCAAGCAGAAGTGCAAAACAAAGGTCGCTCGAGTGCATAATCTGTCACTCGAGCGGAGAAGTAGAATTCTAGAATTTCCAGATTTGCTTCCAAGCTTCAAAACTCGAATTCAAACCAACAAATCATGTTATTTTGAGCCAAAAGCTTAAGAAAACATGTGTAAACTTGGAAAACATTAGGAATTCAAAAATCATTTCGCAAAATCAAAGCCCAAAGCATACCAATTGTTCAAACTCAAGCTTAAAATGTTCAAAACATCACATACATGTAAATTCTTGACTTCAAAGCTTTCAAAACATGATCAATTAAGGTAAAATGATATGAAACTTGATGACTTTCCAAACCCAAGGTGAACTAAGGACATACATGAGAGAATTACTTGAAATTCAAACTCAAAAATGTGATGAAAGCACATGCATGCATGGTATGGCTTAAATTCATTAATTCTAGCTCAATTCTTGCATTACACAACTTAATTCTCTAGAGTTCAAGTCCTTGATATCATAATTTTATAATCTAAGGGTTGAATTCTTACTTAGACTTTCCAAAGTGAAAGTTAGAGGCTTAATCCTTGAGTCTCTAAGTCCAAACCCTTCAATTCACTACAATTCTTCTTGCCTTCCTTGAAGACAAGCCTCTCACACTAATTCTCCATCTCCCACATTTTTGTGTAGGCTCAATTATTGAAAAGGAGATGACTAAAGTGGTGTATAAGCCTTATATAGGCTTGATTAGGGAATTTAATTAATTAAGCTTACCACTAGGCAAATGAGCATTAATTATTCTAATTATTTTGTTCTAAATCGAATTTCAATTTAACCTACCATAATTTTCTAAAAATCTCAAATAACATGTAAACCAAGTCAATTTCATGTTCTGTGGTTGATAAGGCCTTCAATTCGCAGAACGAAATAGGAACACAAACAAATACTTCTATGATAGACAAATATAACACAAATAATGCAACACACATGTAATTAATTCAGAATTTCATCTTAATTACTTATTAAGCATCTTTAATCGTAGTTTTACAGTTAATCGCAGGCTGGGGTTGTTACATTGACGCCTCTAGTTTTCTTCTTTGGTTCTTGACTAGAGTCAGCTACTCCGTTTGCATTTGGTGAGTCTACTTGTCGAGTATTGGAACCTTCATCTGAAATTCTAATGGGTCCATCACTTCTATTATCCATTGTGGTAGCAGCTATAGCTTCTTGCTCTTTCCTATATCTTTTTGCTGCCTTTTTAGAACTCTTTATAACATATGAAAAAATAAAGACAAGCCAACCAATAATTGGTTAAACACGAATACCCAAAATAAATAAATTAGAAAAAACACACTTGTTTGAAAGTTACCTCATCACACATTGTTGGTTAGCAACTTCAATTACTAAATCCTTAGAAAAGAATTCCACATACAAACATGAAAGAACAAAACCAAATCAAGTAATATTTTTTATATGAGATACAAGTATGTGAAAGTGTTTTGTAAAAGGGGAAAAAAAACTACTAATTAATTTCATACATACCACAAATATCGCATAGTGAAAAAGTGATTCTTAAACATCAATCACAATAGAACACAAGTACTTATAATGTTATTTTACTTCATTACTAGGTTAACAAAACATGAAGAGTAACTCATTTATTACGCAACACTTCTACACCCTCACAATCAATCCTTACATAGTACTCATCTTCATCACTATTAGCCATTTCAAGCCTAGCTATATCAACATGTTCACGCGCATGTAAGCATCATCATCATACATTTCAAAATCATGAAAACGTCTTCAGGGTGCTTTAAGTAAAACTTCCCAACTGGATGTATCATTATCTCTCAAATAAAACACTTATTTTGCTTGTGAGGCTATAATGAACGAATCTCTCTCAAATTGATGTATGCCTTGTTATGAGTTAACCGAAGTAAATCTATCTTCAACTTTGACACCATTTCCAGTAGCTGCCCAATCACATTTAAATAAAGGGACTTGGAATTTATAATAGTTCAACAAAAAAATCTCTTTAATAACCCCATAAAAAGAGATTTTTCTCACAACTTGTGTGGTATCTCTCTTACTAGCTCGACAAAGAGTTTCTGCTTCGATGGAAACACCACTATTTTGTGTAGCCCTCTCAACTAGGGTTGTGTAAAATACTGTCCAATCTGCTAAAATCGCACCGATCCGCATCAATCCGTACCACTCTAACCGCTATCTGCGGTTTAAACTTTAAAATTTATAACCCGCCAACCGAACCACTCTGCTCTACTATTGTTAATAAAATATATATATATATATATATTTTAACTTCCAATAAATATCAATGTAAAAATGAGTGTGAGAGAGATTTAAGATATGAAATTTATTACAAATTAGTGGTTATATATATGAAACATATTATGTAAAATTTCTTTGTGTTATATATCTAAAAAATATTATACAAATTAGTGTTATATACTATGGAAATGTGTGATAATTAGTTAGAATATTCTTCAATCCGCTAATCCTCCAAAAATCGCCCAAACTGCAATTTGTCAATCCGCTAACCCGCCATTCGGTTTGTAATTTTACTCTCAAACTACATGAACTGCACCGCGCACACCCCTACTCTCAACATTGGTTATATATTCCATCATTTCTTGGGTTAGCTGCAAGCCATTTAAATGTATTCGACACCTTACTACCACAAGAATTGATCTTCTCTTTCAACCATTGACAAGAAGTATCCATTTGTCTAGAATGTAGTGATGCAGCATCCCTCAATAAACGCCTATCCGAATGCTTAAGCTCCTCCGTATGCATCCTAATAAGAAAGCAAAATGGTAAGAACCCAATATTCTTTGAATAGTCAATTACAAAGGAATATTTAACTCATCATACTTACTCTAGATAAGGTTGGACTTTTGCACTATTTATTTGCACACATCGATGAGCAATTTGCAACACATCATCTGGTATTGCTATTGATTTTTCCGAAGTAATTGGGCATCTTTCTAGTATTGTTTCACTTTCAAACTCTATATTGCGAATATGTCGAGTACCTATTTTAGCTGCTTTCTTCATATACCCACTACAAAATTTCATACACTCTTCAGCTAGATAGCATTCTGCTATGCATTCCTCAGGTCTTGCGCGATTTTTAACATAACCTTTGAGTATCTTCATGTATCTAAACAACAATAAAATTCAGCTTAACAAATTTTTTAGAAGTTTATTTATGTTAGAGAAAAAACAATACTTATATTTAAAATATGATATGGACTCACCTTTTAAATAGGTACATTCAATGAAATTTCACTGGTCCACATAAGCGAGCTTCTCGCCCTATGTGAATTGTTAAGTGTACCATAATATCAAAAAATGATGGAGGGAAGAATCTTTCTAATATACATAATGTCTCGGCAACATCATTTTCAAGTTGTTCTATCTTATTCCTATCAATCACCCTTTGACATAATTGATTGAAAAAAGAGCACATTCGGAATATTGCATTCCTTGGTCCTTTTGGCAAAAGTTCTCTCATTGTGACTGACAACAATTGTTGAAACAGGACGTGACAATTATGTGACTTGAGTCCAACTAACTTGCATTCTTGTAATAAAACACAATTAGCAATATTTGAGCTATAACCTTAAGGCAACTTCAAATCTTGTAGCCTAGAACAAAAAATCTTCTTCTCATCTTTGGAAAGTGTATGTGATGCTGATGGCAAGTAAAAATAGGATCATTTATCCTTTGCATACAATTCACTTCTAATTCCCATTTCTGCCAAATCTTTACGAGCCTTAAGACCATCCTTCGATTTTCCCTTAACATTTAAAAGTGTGCATAAAATGCTTTCACAAACATTTTTCTCGATGTGTATTACATCCAAGTTGTGACACCATAAATATTTAATTAATACCGCAACCAATAATAATAATAATAATAATAATAATAATAATAATGGGTGTGGTAGTAAAATAAATAATTAATTTTCTGTTGGTATGGGATAAAGTGTAATTTAATTAGAGATTAATTTGTTTATATAGTTATGTTAGAGAATTGGGCCAAAGGATAATTATCATAAATATTCATTAAGATAAGCATAAATCTGTGGTGATTTATGATCAAATCTAGGGGGGGATTTGAGCTGTGCCACATGTTGGCCTGGAGATACATTTGCCTCCCTATAGATAAGGAGGAGTTGCTCAAGAACACAAGGAAAAAAAAGAAGAAGAAGAGAGGCACGCAAAATACTGGAGAAGGTTGTGATAGTAGAAAGTAAGGCTAAGAGTCAATATTAAGGTGAGTTATATTATACCTTGAGTCACTATAATATATTTTACGTATGTTTTGACTTATCATAAATTATTTTATACTAGTTTATGTTTTATAAATTATGTTAATATTCCAATTAAGTGGATTAATTTCTGAACTCTATTTGCTTAAAATGAAACCCATGGATATGTTTGTTCAAATTTTAGAAGGTATTTGACTATGACCTTATAAACAATTATATTTTGTATGTACCACCACAGGAGTCCCACGCCTTGGGAGACTTAAATAACCATTGGCCTCTGTTTGGCCACTTTGTAGTTCTCTGTTTATCATGGATCCATTGACCTCTGTTCTGACTGTCACTCTTGTGACCTCTGTTCAGTTCAGTTCTGTACCATGGTTATGATTATTTATTTACATGATTTCTGTATTTCAGTTTCTGCTACTTTGAATAAATTGTTATTTCAAATTAAGTTATGTAAATATTTTAGCATAACTAACTATCCATGGTTATTTTGTATTCCCTATACTCTTGGCATAATATTTCTCACTTTGCTGTGTGCTTATAGCTGTTACCCTTTCAGGTGACGAGATGTAAGGGAGACTCATAACCTCACGTAGTGGAACCCGTATGAGAATTTGATGTTGAACCATTATTTTGTTTTTCTTTTCTTTTTTTTAATTTTATTTTTGTTTCCTTTTGTTCTTACTTAGGGCCAGTCACTGAATAATAAAATAATAAAAGCCCGATAGATGTATTTTCTTTTATTAAAATAATAAAATGAAATAAATATTCTGTTTAATTATTTTTATTTCCATTTGCCCCCGCCTACGCCTTTTAATTTGCCACAATTAGAATAAATTAGTGAGTTGCGATTCCAGCCCTAAGCCTCTAGGGTTGGGTCGTGACACAAGTTACGACGTAAAAGCAATGCCTATAACATCAATAAAAGATTTATTATTTAAAAAATTAGAAGAAAAAGTTTAACTAAGACTAACGATAGACAAAAGTATATGAAATCCTATTTTCCAAGGACTTAAATCCCAATATGGTAGATTGAAAAATATGAACTTTTTCTTCCATGGTTGGACGCAATCTGACTCTTTTTGGTCGTTTTTCTTTCTGGTCTGGGCCCTTTTTCTTTTCCTTTCCTTTGTAGTTTTCCCCCAATTAGTTTCAATGTCCCTTATTGTATGTAACACATCAAATCCACTAAATGGTTTAGGCTTCTCCCTAAGTTCTTGCTTTCTATCAAACCAACTTCTTTTCATTCGAAATGGACGATTTGGAGATAAAAATCACCCGTGGCCCGTGTACACTGTTGTCACGACTCAAACCCGCCCCTAAAGGTTAGTGTCGTAACCGGCCAATAATCTTGGGATTACCAAAGGCCTCTGAACAAATTAACACATAACAAAGGGCTGTGAAAGTAAATATATTAAACATACATAGTCCATTGAGCTGTGAAGACAAACATGGGACATGAAGTTAAAACTTTATATACATAGACTTACATAAGACGTCATGTATACATCCATCCTACATTGCCATTACACATATAATAAGACAAAAGAACTGCTCACAACAACAATCTTATAACTTGGTTTGTAAAACTTGACCACTAAACTCTTTACGGAACCTCCTCAGGAGGCATAAAGGTTGGCAGACAAAACAAACTTTTAGGCAATCATCACTGAGCCTGGTCACGCACTTGATCACCTACATACATAAATAATAGAGTGAGCGGAAGCTCAGTGAATAATAACAAAGTAAAGATTTTTAATAAATGATGTCCATAACAGATTCAGATTTCAATTCTCTTATGAAATTGGAAACATAGTCATAATCATGTTCAAATCATGTGTGGTACATCCATTAGCATTAATATATCATGTTGGTCAAGCATATCAAGTTTCATAATGGAACCTCCAGTACCGGGTAACATATCTCATACGTGGGCCACGGTATTGTTTCCTCTGGGCAAGGGCCTGTGCCACAGTATTATCTCCCCTGGATGAGGGCCTTATGACCGTACGCCACAACATTATATCCCCTAGGCGAAGGCCTCTGCTAAGGATACCACAAATACATCTCATAGAATTGAATCATCATTCATTCTTACAAAACATAGCATTTTAGAAAATTGATCATTTCATATCATCAAAAATAATTACAGTCAAAAATAACTTTACAGAGTTATTACTTACAGATAACTTCGGTAGTAGAACAAATGGATCAAACCGCTCACTGTAACGCCCCAAAATAATAATAATAATAATAATAAATCCAATTTATAAGCGAGAGAATAGCAGAAAAAAATGCTTTCATTTATCAGAGTTCGTATTACAAAAGGTAACACATGCAGTATACATTTATTAATGTTCATCTTGAATCTATAGCATGTACTACCAGTTAATAATCAACAAAACAAATAAATGCCCAACGGGCTTACACCTTTCCAAGTCATCACTTGGTTACATCAAAAGAGAGAGTCATAAGGTCTGTACATATAAAGCCCTTGGCTTGAATAAACATTAAGTACAAAGCAACAAAATAGAGCATCCAGCTCCTAGGTCCTCCCAAGCTGCGTCCTTGGAGGAAGCATGTTACCAGTACTTGAAAATGGTTTCCCAAATAGGGTGAGCCAAAGTCTAGTATAAACATACTAGCACAGTATATAAGAATTAACAAGATATAAGTATGATGCACATGTTCATTGTTCTATGGCAAAATCCGTGTAAGTCCTTCCACAACTATGTTATGCCAAAAACTTACATCTCAATTCATTCATTTTGGTTTAATAGATACATCCATTGTATTTAATCCGTTAACAGATGTTACACCTCACAAGTTTCCAACAGATAAATCATCATATAAATACATTCACTTCTATTTTCCATTTTACGAAAATTTCGTCCGTGGGAATTGGCACCCATGTATACAAATGGTTTTCGGAACTTTCACCCTGGACACACAGGCCAACTTAGTTCAATGGAGTTTATCCCCTTTTTTTTTCTCAAAACATGGAGTACAACCCATTTCTCCTCCCAAATATCATACATATACAATGTATATCATTCATAATTATATTCAATAATAATGGTTGAAAGATTAGTTTTAATTCGTCTAATGTCTACAATAATCATGGTTATCCTCCACCGATAACCCAAAGCAGTTATCTCTAAACAGATGTACAATCTCTATAACAGATAAATCATTAAATTTCCATAGGTGAGTGATTAAGCAAATCCAACAACACCATTCATGTACACAATCTCCCAATTTCACATTCTCCATACCAATTTCATTATTTGTACAAAATAATTGTTCAAGACTTTTTAGGACAAAACTCCTCATTTTCCAAATATTAACCTCCAGGCCAAAATCAACTATTTTGACACAAGAAAACCTCATATCCAAACCTCATAATCATTTACATAACACTCACATAGAAAACCCTCTTTTCAAATTTGAACCTAAACCCTAGGTTTGCCCAAAACATCCCTAAATCCCACTATTTTCACCAAACGACCTATGACCAAGTTAAAACCCATATTAAGGTGTAGAGAGTCCCTATCTCAAATTTAGAAGACCAATGGAGCAAGCACGAAACTCCAACGACGCCGAAACCAAATTTTAATCGGATCAAAGTGAAGCTCCAAAGATACTCTACTTTTTTTCCAAAGACAATAGGGTGGAGAGATCAACGGATCTAGGAGAAAATGTAGAGAGAGAGGGTATTTTAGAGAGAGAGAGTCTCACTTTAGTGTTTTTAGAAGAAAATATCTGAAAAAGTGATGTAAAAAGTCATTTTCGTGATCTGATATACGCACAGTCCACTCGAGCGGAAGCTCGCGCAGAATACACACCTCTAGTACTTTTGCAGACAAGAGACAAACCGTTCGAGCTCAAGAAAATCCGCTTGAACGCCAACCCGCTCGAGCGTAGGAAACACCGCTCAAGCATGGAAAACACCCCTCTAGTACTTTTGCAGATGTGCAAAGTACTGAGAGTTTGCAAATCCCGCTCGAGCGCAAGAAGGGCCGCTCGAGCGAACGACCAAAATTCTGGGCAACACAATGTTTGAAAACCAAGCAACCAACCTATTCCAAACACACTCAACACGTCCAAATAACCAAATTTAAGTAGGAATAAAGAGCAAAAGACAATGAACAACATTTAGAAACCATAAACTCGAGTCCGGACTGCCACAAATGTCGGGTTAAAACTGGGATCGCTATACTCACGGTGCATGACCTACACAAACATATAACAGATACATTGATTGAAACTCATACTCGGATAGTACTTAACTTATTTCATTTCGTTCTTAGTGTAGTTCTAAGTTTTATCCTCATTATTGTGCCTTAATTATGTCTTAGGAATGCCTAGGATGAAATGAGGATGCAAAATGCACTTTGAAACACTTAGCGAAATTTTCTAAAACAGGGCACCTCGCTCGAGCGTCACTTCCTACGTTCGAACGACTCCTTAGGTCTGCAAAAGTATTGGTTATGTGAATTTTTCGCCTGACGGCCGCTCAACGGCTGCTCGAGTGTGAGACTGAGTGAACAGGGTTTCCACTCCAGCGCAACTCTAGTCGCTCGAGCAGTCTGCAAAAATTGTAAACTTCTAGAAACATGAATTTTACGTTCAAGCTTAGACTTCTTCATTCGAGCGGAAGCATAAAACGAAAGGCGGTCGCTCAAACGCAACTTCGGGCTCTTAAGCAGAAAGACAGAATTCTGGAATTTCTAGATTGCTTTTCCAACTTCAAAGCTCTAATTCAATCACACAAAACACATCCTTTTGGGCCTAAAACTGGGGGGGTGGGAGGGAGGGGAAGGTCTAAACTTGGAAAACATTGAGAATTAAAGATCATTTCAAGAAATCAAGGCCTAAAAGCATGCCACTTGATCAAAATCAAATTTGAAATGTTGAAAACATAACATGTATATAATGATATGAGTTCATTGCTTTCAAGACATGATTAAATGAGGTCCAATGGTGAGAAATGTTATGAATTCTTAAAACCATGCTAGAATTACCACATGCATAAGAGAACTCTTTGAAAACAAATTCAAAACTCCATGAAATGTATATGCATGCATGAATTGATTCTCAATTCCATCCTTCAGCTCAATTCTCATGTTAATTCACCTATCTCACTTGATTCCATGTATTAACCAACTAAATTACAACACTAGAAACTAAAAATTCTTACCTTAGAAGCTTAATTGTGTTCTAGATGTCCAAATGTTTGAGCACTAAGCTCACTACCTTGAATTCTGTACAATTCTTCTTCCTTTCCTTTAGTTTCCAAGCTCTCTCTCTCTCTCTCGTTTGAAGCTCAAGAATGTTGAAATGAGAGTATAAAGTCTATTCAAGAGATCTCACATGCCTTATATAGACTTAATTAAGGAGACTTAATTAAACTTGACTTAAGTTAATCAAATTAACACTAATTATCCTAATTAATTCGTTCCGAATCGAATTTCGATTGAACCTACCATAATTTTCCAAAAATTCCAAATAACATATAAATCAAGTCAATTTTGTGTTTGGATGCCGATAAGGCCTTCAATTCGCATTAAGAAATAGAAACGCAGACAGATCTTTCTACCATAAACAGATATAAATGCAAATAACACATAATGCATGTAATTAATGCAAAATTTCATCTTAATTACTTATTAAGCATTTTTAATCACGGTTTAACAGTTAATCACAGGTCGGGATTGTTATAATCCTCCCTCCTTAAAGAGTTTGGTCCTCCAAACTCGAATTGTCTTCGTTTTGGTAGAATATCGGATCTAAAGGGAAAAAGTCAGGGTATCTCTTCATCATATCCTTTTTCGTTTCCCACGTTGCATACGTCCTCCATGATTTTGCCAATCCACTTTCACCAATAAAATTTCTTTGTTCCTCAATCTTTTGATCCGACGATTCACAATTTGAATCGGTCTCTGTTCATATGTATAGTCATTCTTCAAAAGCACATGTGATGGTTCAATAACATGTAACAGATCTCGTAGATAGTCCCAAACCATGGATATGTGGAAAACATTATGTATATGTTTCATGGCTGGCGATAAGGCTATTCGATACGTCACCGGATTGATTTTCTTAAGAATTTCATATGGCCTAACATATCTCGATGCCAATTTTCCTTTCACTCCAAATTGTGTTTGCCCTTTCATAGGAGTTACTTTAATAAACACATGATCTCTGACTTCATATTCTCGATCTCTTGTTCGGACATCCGCATAACTCTTTTGGCGACTTTGTGCAGTTTTTAATCTCTATTGAATCAATTTCACGTTTTCAGTTGTTTCTTGTACTAATTTCGATCCCAACAAAGGTCTATCACCTATCTCGGCCTAACAGATTGGAGAACGACATTTCCTACCATACAAAGCTTCATAAGGAGCCATATCGATACTCGAATGATAACTGTTGTTATACACAAATTCAGCTAATGGTAAGTAGGTCTCCCAATATCCTTGGAAATCTAACACACATTCTGAGCATATCTTCCAAGGTTCGAATGGTTCGTTCAGATTGGCCATTTGTTTGTGGGTGATAAGCACTGCTCAGTTTCAACTCTGTTTCCAAAGCTTGCTGTAAACTTTGCCAGAATCTTTAAGTGAACTTAGGATCTCTGTCAGATACAATAGATACTGGCACACTGTGTAATCTCACAACCTCATTCACATACATGTTAGCCAACTTATCCACGTTATAAAAAATTTAATGTGCGAATTTAGTCAAACGATCAACAATTACCCAAATAGAGTCCATACCTCGAGAGGAGCGAGGCAATCCAACAATGAAGTCCATCGTAATATGCTCCCATTTCTATTCTAGTATTGGAAGCGGCTGAAGCAATCCAGTGGATCGTTGATGTTCGGCTTTAACTTGTTCACAATGTAAACATCTAGTCACATAGTCAACAATATTTTTTTTTTCATCCCAGGCCACCAGAAGTTTTGCTTTAAATCTTTGTACATCTTCGTACTACCCGGGTGCAGAGCAAATTTGGAATATGGGCTTCGATCATAACACACTTCCTTAGTTCAAAGCAATCTGGTACACAAAGCCTACCCTGAAAGTTTAGTACATTGTTCTCAAATACAAATCCTGGCCTTGGTTTTGAGTTAATATCATCCACAATCTTCTTCGAAAATTCATCCTGCAATTGCTTTTCTTTAATTTCTTCAAGTATAGCAGGTTGTGCAGAAACGGTGACTAAGACTCCACCTTGTTCATGTAACACAATTTCAATTCCATCTCTTTCCAAGTCACATAACAGTTCTTTCTAACCAGTGAGCAAACATGACAAATTTCCAATAGATTTTCTGCTCAAAGGATCTGCAACGGTATTAGCTTTCCTCAGATGATATAGAATTTGCAAGTCATAGTCATTTATTAACTCAAGTCATCGTCTCTATCTCGTGTTCAATTCTTTTTAAGTAAAGAAATATTTCAAGCTTTTATGGTCAGTATACACCTCGCAAGTCACACTATACAGATAGTGTCACCAAATTTTCAAGGCAAACACCACCGCTGCCAGTTCAAGATCATGGGTTAGGTAGTTCTTTTCATGTGGTCGGAGTTGCCAAGAAGCATACGCAATTACTTTCCCACTTTGCATTAACACACACCCCAAGCCTTTATAGGAAGCATCACTATAAATCTGAAACCCATCAGTACCATTAGATAGAGTCAGAATTAGTGCAGTCACTAAATCTAGTCTTCAACTCTTGGAAAGCAAATTCTCTTTGGTCATTCTAATCAAATGGTGTGTTTTTCTAAGTCAACTGTGTCAATGGCATGGCAAGTTTAGAGAAGTCTCTTGCAAATCTGTAGTAGTAGCCATCAAGTCCTAAAAAGCTTCTGACTTCAGATACGTTAGTTGATACGCCATTTTCTGTGGGTCACAACAACCTCATTTTCTGTGGGTCAACTGATACACCATTTTTGTTGATTACATGTCCCAAAAATGCTACACTGTCAAGCCAAAATTCACATTTGGAAAGTTTTGCATACAATTTCTTTTCTCTCAGGATCTGTAAATACAACTATGAATTCATCAAGAAATTATTTGAAAACCCTATTCATTAGGTTCATAAACGCTGCAGGTGCATTAGTTACCCCAAATGGCATTACCAAAAACTCGTAGTGCCCATATTTAGCTCTGAATATAGGTTTCTCTATGTCTTCTGCGTTAACTTTTAGCCGGTGATACCCAGATCTAAGGTCTATCTTGGAGAACACTTGTGCTTATTGGAGTTGGTCAAATAGATCATCTATTCGGGGTAGTGGGTATTTGTTCTTGATAGTCACTTTGTTCAATTCCCAATAGTCTATACACAGTCTCAACGATCCATCTTTCTTGTTGACAAACAAAACTAGAGCACCCCAAGGCGAAGTGCTCAGACGAATAAACTTCTTATCTAATAGTTCCTAAAGTTGAGTTTTCAATTCTTTCAATTCCGAAGTTGACATTCTATATGGAGTTTTGGAAATTGATTGTGTTCCAAGTATTACATCAATAGTGAATTTAATTTCCCTATCAATTAAGTCCTAGGACAAATCATTCGGAAACACATCAGAAAATTCCCAAACAACAAGAATAATATCCACATTAGAACTATTAGATGTCCCAGTCAAAACACAGCACATATAACCTCTACATCCCTTCCTAAGTAGTTTAACAACTTTTATGGCAGAAATCAAATTTGGGGGAGGAACTACCCCATTCCCAGCAAACACAAACTCAGGTAAACCAGGTGGATGAAACATAATAGATTTATTCACACAGTCAATAGTTGTACAGTACTTCGTCAACCAGTCCATACCCAGTATGCAATCAAAATGGTCAATATCCAAAGGCAATGAATTAACATACAATGTCACATCACTAATCACAATATCACATGGTGGATAAACATAAGCACATACCATAAAACCCCCAGATGGTGTAGATACAGACAGTAAATAATTCATGGGTTCTAATGGTCTAGTTAATTTCTCGGAAAAGGTATGCGACACAAAAGAATGCGTAGAACTAGATTCTATCAAGACATATACATTTTGGGCACAAATGGAAATTATACCTGACACCACAGACTCGATGTTCTGCACATCCCCAGGTATTAGTATGAACACTCTCTCTTGCATTAACATTTTATTTCCAGTGTTACCTCTGGCATTAGTTTTTGCGTTTGACCTCGATACAGAAACAGATCTGGCTGAACTTGCTGCGGGGCAATTGGCATTCTCAGACCCGAGTGGATAATCTTTCATTATGTCGCCAATTTTGCCACACCAGTAACAATCACCAAATGCACGGTAACACATACCTATATGCTTCTTTCCATAATCATGACAAACTGGAATAAACCTACTGCTCTGACTTGAGCTACTTGTAGACCCCGTGTTTTGCTTTTTGCTTCCAAAGGAGTTGCCTTTTCTAAACTTGTTCCCCGACCTCTTACCTCTCCATTCTGTTGTTGTTGGGGCCTTGGTTTGTTTCATAGCTGCTAAGTTAGCTTCTGCCACTAAGGCTCGGTCGAGCACATCCACATATGTAGGCAATTTCAATATGCCAACTCAATCAAACACTTCTAAAGTCAAGCCTCCTTCAAATTTTCATGCCTTTTTGTAATTGGTATCTACCATGTGTGGAGCAAACCAGACCAATTCAGTGAACTTAGCTTCATATTCAGCTATTGACATACTGCCCTGCTTGAGTTCTTGAAATTTAGAAACTTTTCGGTCCCGAAAGCACTGAGGAAAGTACTTGTCGTAGAAGATTTCCTTGAATTGAACCCATGTCATGTTCCTATTGTCATTTCGGATTAGTAACCACTACATTTGGGCTTCATCCTTTAAAGTATAGGTGGCCAAGAGCAGCTTTTGAGTCTTTGAGCAGAGAAATACTTCATATAGTTTCTCCATTTAAAGTAACTATGTCTCCGCCTTTAATGGTTCAATACCACCCAAGAAAGTTGGTGGTTTCATCTTCATAAACTTCTAAGTTAGGTTGATTATATCATTATTATCCGGTTCAACTTGTACTGGCAGAGGTGGAGGAGGCTACGGTTGTTGTCTTTGTTACTGTCTCATTGTTTTTGTTGAAGCTTCTAACATTTGTTCCATCCGGCTCATTCAAGCCTCAAAAGATCCAGCTGTATTATCACTTCTTATATTTTCATTTGCTATAGGTACACAAAAACAATAGTAAACAGAGGCAATAGTTCTTTTCACAAGGTTCATATTTAGTTCATTCTATTTCGAATTCACATGTTCTTATTGTCGGTTTCTTATTCATAGAATGTACATGCAAATGTAATGTCCCTAATTCTTATTAGAACATCATATAGCTCATATGGACTCGTGTGTGCGGTATAATTCGTGCTCTGATACCACTCTGTCACAACCCAAACTCGCCCCTAAAGGTTAGCGTCGTAACCAGCCAAGTAATTCTGGGATTACTAAAGGCCTCTAAACAAATTAATACATAACAAAGGGCTACAGAAGCAAATATATTAAACATATATAGTCCATTAAGTTGTGAAGACAAACATGGGACATGAACTTAAAACTTTATATACATAGACTTACATAAGACATCATGTATACATCCATCCTAAATTGCCATTGCACATATAATAAGACAAAAGAACTGCTCACAAACAACAATCTTATAACTTGGTTCGCAAAACTCGACCACTAAACTCTTTCCGGAACCTCCTCGGTAGGCATAAAGGTTAGCCGACAAAATAGACTTTCAAGCAATCATCACTGAGCCTGGTCATGCACCTAATCACCTACATACATAAATAATAGAGTGAGCAAGAGCCCAGTGAATAATAACAAAGTAAAGATTTTTAATAAATGATGTCCATAGCAGATTCAGATTTCAATTCCCTTATGAAATTGGAAACATAGTCATAATCATGTTCAAATCATGTGTGTAGACACCCCATTTTTGACCGACCTTAAGACTCAGACGTCACCGATTGAGCGCTTGGTGATATTGCATATCGTGCTCGTTCAGAGGTTTCAGAGTCTCGGCTACGAGCCTTGCCTCCGAACTTCCGAGCTTTTCTGTGCTTTGCCTCGGTTTGTGAACCAGGCTCTGTTTTCTCTTTTTTCTCTTCCCGAAGAGAGGGAGAGGTCTCGTAGACCATCTCTCAGTGGCCGTAGGCTACGTTT
>JAPPVO010000016.1:148902446-148947082 GCA_030407325.1 Camellia japonica | reverse complement strand
GCTGACATAATAGATGGGCAGGTGTTGGATTCCTTCCATACGGACCAACACTGCGCTAATTGCGTGCTGAGAGACTGCCAGGTACAGGAAGAGTTCTTCTCCAGGTATTGGGGTGACAAGCAGTGGTGAGAAGACATGTATTCTTTCAAGTTTTCCAGAGCGCGGTCGCATTCTTCATCCCACTCAAATTTGGCCTTTAAAGCATGGAAAAATGGTCGTAGCCTGTCTGACGACCGGCTAATGAATCGGTTGAGTGCAACTACCATCCCGGTGAGATGCTGCACTTCTTTTATTGAGTTAGGCCTCTCTAGATCCTGAATAGGTTTGATCTGGGAGGGGTCTGCCTCTATACCCCGGTTTCACCAAGAAGCCCAGGAATTTGCCAGATCCTACACTGAATGCGCATTTAGATGCATTAAGGCGCAACTTGTGCCTCTTCAGAATCTGGAACATCTCACCTAGGTCCCTTAGATGGTCGCTCTTATCCTTGCTCTTGACCACCATGTCGTCGATGTAAGCCTCCATTGTTCTGCCTAACAACGGCTCAAACATGTTGGTGACCATTCTCTGGAATGTTGCCCCTGCGTTTTTCAGGCCAAAGGGCATGACCTTGTAGCAATATAGTCCTCTTGGAATTGTAAAGGACGTGACCTCCTGGTCCGGTTCATACATGGCGATTTGATGGTAGCCTCTGTATGCATCAAGAAAGCTAAGTTGGTTATGCCCCGCCGTTAGGTTTACCAGTTGATCTATCCGTGGTAGGGGGAAGCTGTCCTTTGGGCATGCTTTGTTAACTGTCTTGTAGTCAACGCAGACACGCCATTTACCATTCTTCTTTGGCACTACGACTGTGTTGGAAATCCATCTGAGGTAGTGCACCTCTCTGATTGCTCCTGCCTCCAGCAGCATTTCCTACTTCTTCTGCTCACTATCTCGGCATGGTGGAGTGCCGATCTGCGTGTGCGCTGAATGATTGTCTGGCGGACGAGTGGACATTGAGTTGGTGATAGATGAAGTTAGGATCAATGCCTGGCATGTCATATGGTGTCCAGGCGAACACTTTGATGTTAGAGGTTAAAAATTCCAAGACCTCTAATCTCTCAGTGCTAGACAACGACGAACCGAGCAAAAAGAACTTATCCGGGTTCTTTTCATCTATTCTTACCTCTACCAAGTCTTCCACCGCTTTTTGATTAGCAGCTTTGCCGACATCTGCGAACAGTTCATTACTCTCAGGTTCTTCCACCGAATGAACATATCCCTTGGCAGCGCAGCTGCCATTCACAGTGACAAAGCATTGCCTGGACATGATTTGGTCTCCGAAGACCTCTTCAATTACCCCGGCTTCGTTGGGGAACCGCATTACTTGATGGTAGGATGACGCTACCGCGATCGCATGGCATGCAGCCATGTTCTTCCCAAGATTATGTTGTAAGTGGAAGGGACTTTCAATACCCAGAATTCCACTTGTTTTGTCACGCTTCCTGCTCTGACTGGTAGGATTATTTTGCCAACTGGCCATTTTGGCATTGAGTTGAATCCAATCAGGGGAGACACTGCAGGTGCCAAGTCTTTGTCTTGTAGCTTCAATTGTTTGAATGTTTCGTAATACATTATCGCACATGAACTGCCCTGGTCAATCAAAATCCGCTTGACGTCAAAATCCTTGACTCGGAGAGTGACAACCAGGGCATCATTGTGGGGACAATATATCCTCGCCAAGTCTCTATCTGAAAAAGACATGATGTTCGTGGCCTCTGTCTTCCCTTTTTTGATTGTAGGTTGTGCACTTAGTACCTCCCTTAAGTGCTCGGCCTTCTTGATTGACCCTTTGAGCTCGTATACACGCTCAGGTTCGAAGATTCCATGTATCACAATGATTACACCTTGAGGTGGGGCTTCGATTGGCATCCCGTTGGGGTTATTGTGGTCCTGGGGGGCTGGTTGCGTCCCTCCTCCAATGTATTTATCCAGGTGACCTGCTGCCACCAACTTCTCCAGGTGCTTTCTCAATGGCGTGCAATTTTCAGTGCGGTGCCCCTTTTCTTTATGGAAGGTGCACTGTGACCTTTCATCGTAGTCTTTCTGAGCCTTTCCTAGCTTAGCAGGCTATCTGACGAAAGGTTCATCGCGTATTTCGCTTAGAATCCGGTAGATTGGCTTTTTGAATACCATGGTAATGGCAGTGCGGACTCTTAACCATCTTTTATCCTGGTCTTCCGCCTGCCTCGTCCGTTTTTGCTCGGATGGTCTACTGCGTTGACCTTTGCTGAGGCCTTTTTCTCCAGTATTGCGGTCGTGCCAGATTTTGTTTTGGCACGGGCGCCATCCTCTTCCACCCTGATGTGCTGATGCACTCTTTCCATCAAGGCCTCCATGGTGAGGGGTGGCGTTATGGTGATTGAGTCTCTTAGTCTGTTCCTGACTGGAAGGCCTCTTTTGTACTGTGCAATGGCTAGATTGGTGGGGCAGTCCTCAATCTGGTTGAAGGTCTCCCAGTAGCGACTATTGTAGGATCTAAGTGTCTCCTTGTCGCCCATGTCAATGGAGAGAAGCTGGTCGATCTCCACTGGTGTTTTGGTGTTCGTTCTGAACCTTGTTACGAACGCCTCGCTAATTGCGCCCAGGAGGCTATGCTACCTTCTGGAAGTTTTTTGAACCAAGCCAGGCCTAGGTCGCCAAGGCTGGATGGGAAAAGGATGCACATCAAAGCCTCGTTGTGTCGATATACCGCCATAACCTAGCGGAAGTGGCTTAGTGCATGTAGGGGTCTGTCTTCCCCTCGTACGTGGTGAATTTGGGCTGAAGGAAGCCTGAAGGTGGGGGCGTATTTTCAATTGCCGGAACGAATGGCGAGGTCTGCAGTCTTGCTAATGCTTTGTCCGTTGGTTCGTAGGCAGGTCGTGGTAATGGCATTCTAACCTCGACGCTTCCATGCGTCCGAGGAGCCAACCGCTGAAGGGCAGATACCCTGCAAGGGTCGCGCGTCCTATTATCCTCCTTCCATCGTGCCCTTTCTTCCAGCACGGTCCGTAAGTCGGATAATCTTGGCAACTCCGTCTGCCTGGATGATGTCTGGTGTGTGCGCGAGGGCCGATAAGTGCTTCCCTCAGTATACGACCTCTCAGTCCTCGTTCTCTCAGACCTGGAGCAACGAGTCCTGGAGGTTTTAGATTGAGTATCGCCCGTCCTGAGGCTTCTACTCTCTATTTGTGATGGCGTGGTATGCCTACTGCGATTTTCTGAGTGGCGAGGGGGCGTGTTACCTTTACGCCCCTCTCCTGTCGCCACCCCTTTTCCCTTGATCTGGCGTTTCATGGCCTCCATATCTGTCGCCATCTTCCTTATTAATTCATCCTGTTCTTTCACGCGATCCTCCAGAGTTTGAGGGTTGATCCCCGCCTTTGTCTGTCAGGACTTTGTGAACGAGAGTGACGGGGGCTGTTATTCCGCCTCCCCCTAGCATCCCTCCTGGGGTTATGTCGTTGGGGCTCCAAGTCCGCCATGGGAGGGACATGAGGCAAACCTTCGCGCCTCCCACCTCCTTCTGGGGTTTGTCCATCAATGGCGGACTGTGACAAATCTTCGTTGTGCGCCATTACTTTTTATTAGCAAGGAAAACTTAATCAAGAGGTTTTGTTCTAGTCTGATATTCCCACAGACGGCGCCAATTGTACGGGAAAGAAATAAACCTTCTCGTATAATCCTGTTGATCAAGATTGCGCTCCTCCGTACGACGTCGCTTTACTCCCTGAAAACACAAACGTGAGCTAGCCGGCGGGTGTGCGCCGGATACCTCTCCGATGCTTAAGTCAGCAAAATAGACAAATAGACAAAAAGCTCTGTGTATTCGAGAATCAAAGTTGTGTTACCTCTCCATAGGTGATGAGGTGAGCTTTTATAGGTTCCGTGCGACACAATCCTAATGGGACTCTTACTTCTCCAGGTAGAGTCCTCCTAAGATTTACATTCCTGATAGATAATGCTTATCCATCAACACCCGCCTCACTGCTTAAACCAAGTGAGATGGTTTTACCATGGTCAGATTACCATTCGATCGAAATAACACTGCCATACTAGACAGGCAGAAACGACCGAACTATGCTTAGCTCGAATCTTCCTTTTATAGTTTGTATCTCGGTTTCTCCTGCTGAAACCGAACTAACCTTAGCAAGCTCGGACCGGACTAACTTCCACCAGTCAAATCACAATGACCGATCTAATCACACGGCTATCTCAATACTTCGGCTTGATATTGTACGACCAAGCTGCTTGTCCAGATTTGTGTTTGACCGAGCTCTTTAGGACCGGAGTAACTTCAAGCCTCTCTTGGACCGGAGTAACTTCAAGCCTCTCTTGGACCGGAGTATCTTCATGGCCTTTTTACTCAGCCCTGAGTAACTTCAAGCCTCTCTTGGACCGGAGTATCTTCATGGCCTTTTTACTCAGCCCTTCATACTGTGGCCCATAATGGCCCATTTACCCAGCCCGGCCCAATTTCATATAAATTACCCTCTCAAAAACAAAACATGAATTTCAAAAAATAGGGCGCTTTTTTTTTTTTTTTTTTTACTCCCACTATTCAATAGCTAATAATGATATTTATTATCTTCCAAAATGAATCCATTGTTTGAATTAGAAATACTATAAGCGAAAATTACAAGGGAGGTGCAACTTTGTCTCTAAGAACAAACGAACAAACAAAATTACTACAATCTACACACATATAATGGTTCCACAGTAACATAACCAATATTTTTGAAATTAACATTGCTGTTCAAATTCACCAGCATCATCAAATTCATAGTCTCGCTCTTCAAATTCACAACCTTGCTTTACTACCGTACTAAAAAAAAAAATATAGATTTGTAAACCACAATTACATAAATCTAAGAGGACTTCTGCTCCACCTTCAGTCCGCACCGCATCCAAGAGGCAGTATTCCTTGTCCACAAAAAAAATGGGCAAATCACCTCCTCGTGGCTAAACTTAAAAAAAACAAACGTACACAATTTAAATGAGTCAATTTTTTGTTGAGAAAATTATGGCAATTTCTTTTATATGCTCTGACACCATTTTGGAAGTATGCTCTGATACCTCTTTGTTGTGATTCACAAAGAGATACAATATTTAACGTAGTTCGGCCTCACTGCCTATGTCTATGAGAGAATAACCATTTTCACTATATAATGGAAATTACAAAGAGATTACAATGAAGGAGGACTCTCTCTCACTCAATTCTTATTCAGCTCCCTCTCTCACACCAAAGGAGCTCCCCTCTCTGCCACATAGGGTCATCTCTCATTTAGCTCACTGAACAAAGCAACTCTCTATAACTTTCAAACTCTCTTAGAATCCAATTCCCCTAACTGGAGATGGCTTTGTATCTCCCACACTTGGAGATTAAATTTTATCCCACTCTATCTAAAACAATCACACAACCTATCTATTTATAGACTCTCAATCATTGTACAAAACGTATATGCTACAGTGCTTCTTCCAAGCTAAGTTTCTGACCATGGAGACGGTGGTCAAGCTTGGACAGTTTCTGTGAAGTTTTTTTTCCTCATTCTTCTATATTCTGGAAATCTCTTATTCAATCTTGAATTCTTTGGTAGCCTCTTTTCCAAACTCAAATTGAGTTTGTATTCCAACATCTCCCCCTCAAACTCAATTTGTTGGATTCTCTACACGATGTCTCATATTTGTTCGTGGCGTTCATCATGACTTCTTGTTTAGTCTTTGTAGTTAATCCTCTATTAACTTATATCTCTTTCGGAACAGCCTCCTGTTGTTCGGTACTGTCAACCTCCTATTGATGTCTTCTCTCTTGTAGATCAACCATCTGTTGTTTGTTGCATGGTACAACCACCTATTGTCCACTATAGTCAACCACCTATTGACTTATGTCCCTCCAATGTCACAGAGCAACCACTTGCTGCTTGTCTCGTCCACGATATCTGGGACATCTTTTATCACCCATCTGTGATGTCTTCTTTGTTGTATTCTTTGACTCCCGCTTCAAAGAATATTTTTTTCACTTCATCTCTTCAAATAAAATTTGCAAATGGAATTCAACCTATCTAAAAGAGAGATTAACCCTTTATGGTAGAGAGGGGAGCTCCTTTAGTGTGAGAGGGGAAACTTAATGAGAGTTAAGTGAGAGAGAGTCCTTCTCCATTGTAATCTCTTTGTAATTTTTATTATATAGTGAAAATGGTTTCTCTCCTACAAACGTAGACAGTGAGGCCAAACCACGTTAAATATTGTATTTCTTTGTGAATCACAACAAGTGATTAACACTCCTCTCTCACTTCCAAAGTGGTATCAAAGTATATAAAAGAAATTACCATAATTTCCCAACAGTGGTATCAGAGGTAGAAGAGCCAGTTTGAGCCATTTTTGGAGAAATAGATAAGAAACATACAGTGATTTCAAATTTGCCCATATTTCAAAGTTGTCGAAATCCAAATTTGATCACACCAGGTTGAAGATCGAGACAAGATGAGCATAGAGGAAAAAACCACATTAGAAAAAGACGTCGAAAGGCGCTGCACGCCAGATGACGCTGTTCTCATGCGCTCTACGCACGACATGCACCGCACTTGTAGTACTGGCCCTCGGCTAAGGCTATTGAGACTTGTGCCTTAGGCCCCAAAACATTGGCCCAAAATAGGGCCCCCAAATTTTAAAAAGTGTTATAGTATATTACAAATTTAAATAGGCCCAAATTATTTTTGTTGTTTTAGGGCCAATTTAAAGGGCCCAAAATATTCTGTTGGGCCCATATTTATATATGAGTATGGATGTGATTTGGCCCAATTAAATCCATTTTGATGAAATTAAAATATAGAAAGCACTAAGCACTAAGTAGTGAGCAGAGCACTTAGTGATAAATGCACTAAGAAGAGCGCACTTTCTCTCTCTCTCTCTCTCTCTCTCTCTCTCTCTCTCACGAAGTGACGATGTAACAATCCAAAAATTTAAGTTGTCCCTTAAATTTTATATTAATATTATTTAATTATAAATGATTTCAAAAAAAATAAATTTAACTTTATATTATTATTGGAAATTATTTTCTGAGTATTAGGGTATTTTTGTTATATATATTTTTCTATATTTTTCCTAGACTAAAATATACTAAAATATAACATTTTATGTACAACAAAATACTTGCACCCTAAGTAGTCTTGCTCCACACGCCTTCTTCACTATATATATTGCTATCCATCAACAGCATCCTCATTAACTCTCTCTCTCTCTCTCTCTCTCTCTCTCTCTCTCTCTCTCTCTCTCTCTCTCCCTCTAATTGTTTGGTTTATATATAAAACTTTGAGTTTAGTTTGGAGTATTTTGTGAGTCGCAGTGAACGTAAGGTAAAAGTTTGAATTATTATTAAGGTGAGTTATATTATACCTTGAGTCACCATCGTATATTTTATGTATGTTTTGAGTTACCATAATTTATTTTACGCAATTTGTATTTTATAAATTATATTAGCATTTTTAATTTATGAACCTTATTTTATATAATAAGGAAAACCCATGTATATAGTTGTTTATTAAAATGCGTTTTAAGTAATTATTTTATAAGTACCACCACGGAGGTCTCATGCCTTGGGAGGCTTAAATAATCATTGGCCCTCTAATTAGTCACTTTGTGACTCTCTATCTGTCATGGATCCACTGACTCTCTGAATTTTGGTATGCAGCAAAGTGCTGTACGGAGCTAAGTGCTACACTATTGTGTAAGCCACCTCTAGAGTTCGTACGAGGCATCTCTTGAACCTATACATTTGTTTTGTTCCGTTCTGATTTCTGGTGTGGAGCAAAGTGCTGTACGGAGCTAAGTGCTACACTATTGTGGGAGTCACCTCTAGAGTTCGTACGAGCCATCTCTTAAATCCATACATCTGTTCTGTTCCATTTTATACCGTGGTTATGATTATTTTGTTTATATAATTTTTGTATTATGCTCTTAGTATAATATTTTAAGCCCAATAATTATCCACAGTGAATTTTATGCCCTTATGCTCTTAGTATAATATTTCTTACTCTATCATGTGCTTATAGTTATTTACCAATTTTCAAGAAACAATGCAATTCAGAAATAGTTTTTGGAAAGTCTTAGATGTGGAGTTGCGGAATAGACATACATAACACTTTTATAGTATTTATAATTCTATTCTTCATATGTAAATATCGGCATTTTTAGTCAATAAATTTTCTTATAAAAATAGAAGCTCCAATGATTATTTTAGTACGCTTACTTAAATATTTTTTTCCGCTCGCGTTTAGTAATTTGTTTAAGAATTGGCCGAAGGTAACTTCAATTACTGGCCATCATAATACTTAACCTTTGGGTAAAGAGAGCGGGTCGTCACAGACGAACACGAAGGAAGCACTAATTAAGCAAAGCACTTGCAGAGAGCAGTAGGCAAAAATTCATTGTGACTCGACAGCGACTCACTCTTTCACAGTAAGTCCTCTCTCTCTCTCTCTCTCTCTCTTACTATCAAATTTGAATGAAATAAATATATTTGCCCTAATTTTTTTCTACCTTTTTTCTTTATCAGATTTTAGTGGAATAATAAATTTGTCCTAATTTTTTTCACCTTATTTATTTATTAGATTTTGATGGAATAAATAATTTTTTCATAATTTTTTTACCTAGGTCTTTATCAGTTTTAATTGAATAATTTTCCCCTAATTTTGTTTCATTAAATATTTTTTATAATTTATTTGCTATCAGATATGAGATAATCAGTGGATTATGATTTTTGGATTGAATTGTGATTATAATCATGTTTCCTAGGAAGTATAGTTTTGGAAATGAAAAGAGAAAGAAGAAGCTGAAAGTAGAACAATTAATTCAATCTTAATCGAGAGCACTTGATAAATATTTTGGTAGCAAGAAACAAGTAGATATTTTGGGTTCGGTTGATGAAAATTTGGTGATTGAAGAAACTGATCAATATACAAATGACAATAATGATGAAGATTTGGTAATTGAAGAACCTACTCAATGTGTGAATAATAATGAGGATGAGGATTTGGTGATTGAAGAACCTAGTGAACATATGAATGAGAATGAAGATTTCGGGAATGTAAAATCTAATGAAAGTGAAGATGTTAATGTTAAATATGGACCTCTAAACATTTATGACCCAAGTAATTGGGACAAGATTGATCAAAATTTAAGAGATTTATTAGTTGAAAGAGGTCCTGTAGGAGGTAATGGTGCGAATTCTACTATTACTTGTGACAGTTACAAAATTGAGAGAAGTAGGATAAGAAGTGGCTAGTATATTCAGATGCTTCAGACAAAGTGTTTTTCTTTTGTTGTAAGTTGTTTAAGCAAGATAGGAACAATATTCATTTGGCTACTGATGGATTGAAAGATTGGAAAAATATGGGGAACAGGCTTAGAAGTCATGAAACTAGCAATGAGCACTTTATTTGCATGAGCAAATGGATTGAATTGGAAAGTAGATTGACACAGAATGAAACAATTGATAGAAGTGTTCAAGAACAAATCAACAAATAGAGAGAACACTCGAGACAAGTGTTATTAAGGATAATTTCTATTGTGATCACTCTTGCTAAAAATAATTTAGCTTTTCGTGAAGACAATGAGAAGATTTATCAAGAAAGAAATGGAATCTTTTTAATCTTAATTGAAATGCTTGCCAAATTTGATCTAGTAATGCAAGAGCACATTCAACGTATTCAAAAGAGTGAAATTCATTATCATTATCTTGGTCACAAAATCCAAAGTGAATTGATATAGATGTTAGTGAGTGAGATCAAGAGTACGATTGAGGCAAGAATCAAAGAAGCGAAATATTTTTCAATTATTCTTGATTGTACTTCAGATGTTACTCATGAATAACAAATGTCTCTTGTGATAAGATATGTAGATGTTTCAACTAGTCCGGTAAAGGTAGAAGAATTCTTTTTAGAATTTTTTAAGGTGGATGATACATCGGGGTTAGGACTTTTTAATGTACTTAAAGAGCATTGCACACACTCTAACTTGATATTGGTGATATAAGAGGGCAAGGATATAATAATGGCTCTAATATGAAAAGGAGACACAAACAAGAGCATTCTCCACGCTATGTGGGTGTCATAGTCTTAATCTTGCCCTTTGTGATATGGCTAGCTCTTGTTCCAAAGCTATCTATTTCTTTAGAGTGGTACAACGCATATATGTGTTGTTTTCATTTTCTACAAAGACGTGAAAAATTTTCAAAGACAATGTGGAAGGTCTCACACTCAAGCCATTATCACAAACTCGTTAGGAAAGTCACATTGAAAGTGTTAAAGTTATACGGTACCAAGCTCCACAAATAAGAGATGCTTGAATTCACTTGGAAAAAGAATTTGATGAACCCAATATAAAGTGTGAAGCTCAATCCTTAGTTACATCTAAAATTGAGAATTTTGAGTTTTTGCTTCGCATGATTATCTGGCATAATCTGTTGTTTTCTGTCAACTCTAGTTTTTATTGTTTTTGAGTCATTGTATTGATTTCTTCCTATCTTAATATATGAAAGTAATTTTTTTTTTTAAATTTTAATGATTATATATGTAAGTAAACTTAAATAAAAAACTTGTTGATACTTATCATTTTATGCATAAATTTTTTTATTAAAAAAATATATGTAAGAGGGGCCCCATTTTCATAGTTCGCCTTAGGCCTCACAATTCTTAAGGCTGGCCCTGCGCATGTGCTGTCAGAGGAAGAAGATGAGTGAACTCACGCGTACGCATCCACCACACGTGTGTACTAGATGCTGATGTCATCTCGTCGAAGAAGGATATCGGTGTTGACGTCACTGCCACTGATTGCTAACGTCATTACCGCTGATAGCTGACATCATCCAGACCCTCCGAGCCAAGCCACCAGAGTCACTAACGCACAGTAATGTCACCTGTACAAAAATTCAGAAGGAATTAATCCATGTGACACGGTTGAGGTACAACCATTGATTTGAACCGTCTAATCGATTTTGGCTAAAACTGAGCCATCTAGTGTCCAATCACAACGATCCAATAATCATTTTCAACCATTTTTCACATTCCAGACATATTTATTTGGTCAAATTGTGCAAATTCTATACCAATAATTTGTAGATTTATTATGGCAAGTTTAAATATGCCATACATTATTCCAAAGCTCACTAAGGAGAATTACGAGAACTAGAGTATCTAGATGAGAGTGTTACTAGCCTCATAAGACGTGTGGGACTTAGTAAATCAAGGATATGAAGAGCTAGCAAGCCCATAAGATGAAGAAAGGCTAAGGGAGACACAAAAAGTCACATTAAAAGATTCAAGAAGGAGAGATCAGAAAGCCTTATACCTAATATATCAAGGAATTGACAAGTCAAGTTTTGAGAAGATTTCCGGCGTAACTACTTCTAAAGAGGCATGGAATATTCTTTAAAATTCATGTCGAGGAATTGAAAAGACCAAGAGGATTCGACTCCAGGTATTAAGGGGCGAGTTCGAACTATTGCAGATGGAAGATAATGAGTCAATTTCAGAGTATTTTGTGAAGACTCTAACCATTGTGAACCAGATCAAACGATATGGAGATAAAATGGAAGATATTCGAGTAATTGAGAAGATACTTCGATCCATAAGTTCAAAGTTTGAGCATGTTGTCGTTGTCATAGAAGAATCAAAAGATGTCATCGACTTGATAGTTGAAGAGTTGCAAGCAACATTGGAAATCCATGAGTAGAAGATAAATAAGAAGACTTCCATAAGTTCTATAGACTAAGCTCTTTCGACAAGTGTGATGTTTATGAAGAATGGACAAGAGCAGTGGAGAACACCACAGAGCGGTGGTGGAAGAGGTCGTGGATAAAAGAGACATGATTCCAAGAGGGAGGACATAAGTCAACATGTGGTTGACAGTACCAAACAATAGATGATTGTTTCGAGATATAGAAGTTAACAGAAGGTTGACAAAAGAGGACAACAGATGGTTATTCCACGAGGAAGAGGTCTTGACAGAGGACATGTGCGTCGCTATAATTGCAATGAGTATGACCACTACAGGAGTGAGTTCACAGATAAGGTGCAATGCTACAACTGCAGACAGTATGGACACTATAGTTATGAGTGCATGGAGAAAGAACACCAAGCACACTTTGCAGAGAATAAAGAGGAGATGTCACTAATGGAATACAGTGATGCTATCAACAAATTGAGTTTGAGGGGGGATATTAGAAGACAAACTCAATTTGAAGTTTGAAGATGAATTCTAGAAGATAAAGATTGACGAAGCTAGAAGATGAGAGAATGTTGAAAAGGGAAGAGGAAGCTTCATGGAGGTTGCCATGGTTAAAGCTTAGCGATGAAGAAACAAAGAAAAACGTGAAGAATTTGCTGTCTCCAACTCAATGTTCATACCTGAGCAAAAACCTATAAATAGTTGTGTTGTTAGATTGTTTTAGATAGAGTGGGAGAAAAATGTAATTTCCAGGGAAAAACATAACATCTCTAGTTAAGGAGAATTCTAAAAGAGTAAAGTGCTTGAGAGTTAATAGAGAAACACTCTACTCTCGTAGAATTCTCCCTAATTGGAGGTGTTATGTTTCTCCCTAGAAATTACATTTTTCTCTCACTCTATTTAAAGCAATCGCACAACCTATCTATTTATAGATTTCAGAAACCGTGTCTAGCTGTGTATGAGCTGTAGGTTGAATTCCATTGCTTAACTTCTAAGTTTCTGACATTCATGAATTTTTATGAACCTTTCTTTTTTAATATTCCACCTTTATCTTAATTTTGGACTCTTCTTCTTTAATCTTTGATCTTCTGGCAGCCTCTTCTTCAAACTCAAATTGAGTTTGATTTCCAATATCTCCCTTAAACTCAATTTGTTGGATTTTGTATACGATGCCTCATATTTGCTCATAGATGACCTCTTGTTTGGTCTTTGCAATCAACCCTCTATTAACTTCTATCTCTCTTGGAACAACCTCCTGTTGTTCAGTGCTGCCAACTTCCTGTTGACGTCTTCTCTCTTGGAGATCAACCATATGTTGGCTGTTGCATGGTACGACCACCTATGTCCACTGTAATCAACCACTTATTGACGTATTCTCTCTTGCAATCAACCATATGTTGTCTGTTGCATGGTACAACCACCTGTTGTATGCTGTAGTCAACCACCTGTTGACTTATGTCTCTCCAATTTCACAGAGCAACCACATATTGCTTGTCTCGTCCACGATATCTAGGACGTCTTCTATCACCCATCTGTGATGTCTTCTTTGTTGTATTCTTTAACTCCTGCTTTGAAGAATATTTTTTTACACTTTATCTCTTCAAATAAAATTTGCAAATTACAGGTATGGAATTTGAAAAATATGATGTGTCCAGAATATTTCAAATAGTAATCTGACTTCAGATGACTCAGATCTAACCAAAATAATTAGGACAATTCAGATTAACGGTTGTAACTCAACCGTGTCACACTAGATAATTTCTTCATTGGTTCACTGGTTCGTCTTCTTCGACGAAACAATTGACTTGGCAAACTTTAACCGGCTTATATTGTTTCGTTTTAATTCTGATTTGGTTGATTTTTGCATCGTTGGAATCCTCTTGATGAATTTTGACACTTCGAAAAATTTCAATTTTTGGATGTTGTAATTATCGGTGAATTTCGGTTACTTTTTGACTCTTCTGGTTGGTGGGTCTAGACTTCTCTAGTCGACAAGAACCCTCTAGTATATTCAGATATTGATTTCAATACCTTTGAAATCTGGACAAATCTGAACAACTCTCTGTGTCTTCGCGAAATGGCCCAAACTCGCTCTTCTAGCTCTAATACCACTGTTCACTACTACAAAAATAGTTAAAGATCACACTTTGACAAAAAAAAAGATCTCACTTTTATTGGAAGTGTGATAAAAAAAATTAGATTGATATTTTAATCACACTTAATTTGATTGAGTGTGATAATATTTATTTTTTATGTCACTTTTCAATTAAGTGTGATTATATATATATTTTTAATCACACCTTCTAATGAAAGTGTGATTATATATACACTACTACTTTTTAATCACACTTTTTAAACAAGTGTGATTATATATATATATATATTTTAATCACACATTCTAATTAAAGTGTGATTATTTATATATTTTTTAATCATACCTTCTAATTAAAGTGTGATTATATATATATACTACTTTTTAATCACACTTTTTAAATAGGTGTGATTATATAGATATTTTTTAACCACACATTCTAATTAAAGTGTGATTATTTATATATTTTTTAATCACACCTTCTAATTAAAGTGTGACTATATATACACTACTACTTTTTAATCACACTTTTTAAATAGGTGTGATTATATAGATATTTTTTAACCACACATTCTAATTAAAGTGTGATTATTTATATATTTTTTAATCTCACCTTCTAATTAAAGTGTGATTATATATACACTACCACTTTTTAATCACACTTTTTAAATAGGTGTGATTATATAGATATTTTTTAACCACACATTCTAATTAAAGTGTGATTATTTATATATTTTTTAATCACACATTCTAATTAAAATGTGATTATATATACGCTACTACTTTTTAATCACACTTTTTAAATAAGTGTGATTATATATATATTTTTTAATCACACATTTTAATTAAAGTGTGATTATATATACATTACTACTTTTTAATCACAATCCCTAAATAGGTGTGATTGTATAAAATATTTCAATTTGATTTTTATATAAAATATACAATTCCCAAATCCGCGCCTCTATTCTACCCATGAATGATAGAGACGACTCACTACTAGAAAATGAGGCTTTAGACACGGAACTTTTTCACCCATTTTTTCATCTTTCTATCTCTCTGTCTTTGTCTCTCTTCTCTCTCTCTCTCTCACTCATCACTCTTTTCTGTCTATCAGTCTGTCTGTCTGTCTCTCTCTTTCTCTCTGTGTCTCTCGTCTATCTCTCTTCTATCTATCTCTCTCATCTCTCATCTCTCTTCTCTCTCTGTCTTTCTTCTCTATCTCTCTTCTCTTTATCTCTCTCGCTCATCTCTCTCTCGTTTATCTCTTTTCGCTATTTTTTTCTCTCCATCTCTCTTTGTCTATATCTTTTCACCCATTTTTTCATCTTCCTCTCTCTCTTCTCTTTCTCTCTCTCACTCATCACTCTTTTCTTTCTGTCTATTTGTCTCTCACTCATCTATCTCTTCTCTCATCTCTTTTCTCTCTCTGTCTCTTTCGCTCATCTCTCTTCTCTCTATCTCTCTCATCTCTCTCTGTCTCTCTCGCTCATCTCTCTTCTCTCTATCTCTCTCTCCCTCTCTCTCTCGTTCATCTCTCTTCTCTCTCTGTCTTTTTTCTGTCTCTCACTCTCTATCTTTTTGTCTCTCTCTCTCTCTTCTCTTTCTCTCTCTCTTTCTCTCCCACTGTGTTCGCGTTGCTCACTCTCTCCCTTCTGTCTTCTCTATTTACTGAGCTCTCTCTCGATTTATTTATCCACTATAAGAAAATGCACTTTTAGCGACCACTTTGTCTCTCTCTCTCTCTCTCTCCTCTATCTGTCTCTCACTCATTTTTCTCTCTCTCACCACCCATCTCCTTTACCACCTTCACCACTACTGCAAACGCCATTCCACTACCACCATTACTACCACTGTCGCCACTTCACCTCTACGACTACCATTGCTACTACCATTGCCACCACTACCACTACAGCCACTATACTACCATTACCTCTCCTTCACTCATGCCACTTCATCTACTCTACCACTACCACAACTTCACCACTAATCTCCTTCGCCACCACCACCACCACCACCACCACCATCTCTTATCCACCACCTTCACCACTACTGCCATTACTACTACCATTACCTCTCATTCACCCTTGCCACTTCATCTACTCTACCACTACCACAACTTGACCACTAATCTCCTTCGCCGCTACCACCACCACCACCACCATCATCTATTATCCACCACCTTCACCACTACTGCCACTCTCTATCCTTTACAAAAAAAAAATAAATTCATTAACTACAAAAAAATATATATTTTAACAAAAAATATTTTTTTTTGACGACGGCAACTCCCGTCGAAAAAAAAAAAAAAAAAAAAAAGTTAAACGACATTATTTTGTTATTTAAATTTCATTTTTAACAATTTTTTTTTTATTCCCGCCCGTTTTTGTTTTCCATTCTCGCTCTATTCTCTCTCTATCTCTTCTATCCGTCTCTCACTCATGTCTCTCTCTCACCACCCATCTCCTCTACCACCTTCACCACTACTGCAAACGTTATTCCACCACCACCACTACTTCCACTGTCGCCACTTCACCTCTACGACTACCATTACTACTACTATCGCCACCACTCCACTACCACCACTACCACCACTACCACCACTGCCACTACTATTACCATTACCTCTCCTTCACCCCTGCCACTCCATCTACACTACCACTACCATAACTTCACCACTAATATTTTTCGCCATCACCACCACCACCACCATCATCTCTTATCCACCACCTCCACCACTAATGTCGCTCCCTTTCCTCTACCACAAAAAAATAGTTCATGATTTTTACTAACCAAAAAAAATAGGCCGTAGAAAAATATTTTTCATTTACCACAGAAAATAAACTTTTATTTTAGTGGAAAATATTTTTCATTAAAATATTACCCCTACTTCTACCAAATAAAAAATAATAATAATAATATTTTTTTAATTAAAATAAAAATGAAACAAATAAATTTTCAATCTTAGTAACTAAAAAAAAATAATTTTTTTTTCATTAACTACAAAAAAATTTATTTTAACAAAAATTAAATTTTTTTAGCGACAGCAATCCGCGTCACAAAAAAAAAAAATTTAAACGATATTATTTTATTGTTTAAATTTTATTTGTGACCTCCAAAAAAAAAAAGATTTTAATTTTTTTTAATCCACCCCCCGTCTCCCTCTCTTTTTTTTTTTTTTTCATTCCCGCTTTTTTTTTTTTTTTTGCCATTCCCCCCTCCCCCCAGGCCCAAAACCAAAATCCCTAATCTCAACATCACTGCCTCTTTACTCTCTCGTTTCTGTACTGATCACTCTCACTCTCTCGTTGTTCATCTCATCGCACCGATCATCATTGCACAGCCGATCTACTCACAGGTAAACTCTCTCTCTCTCCCGATCGTTGATTTTGTTTTATATATATATATATATATATATATATCTCTGATCTGACCTAATCGGCTCCCTCACTCTCTCATCTCATCAGTCTCACACTCACTCTCTGGTTTTGCATCTCTGCACCGATCAACTCACACACAGGTAAATATGAATCTGTCTGTTAATCTATGTTTGTTTTGGCACACCGATCGACTCTCACACTCACTCTCTGTGTTTGTTTTGGCCTCTATTTGGAATGTAAATATGAATCTGTTATTAATCTGTAAATATGAATCTGTTATTAATCTGTAAATATGAATCTGTTTTGGCCTCTATTTGGAATGTAAATATGAATCTGTGTGTTTGTTGGACCAACAGATCTAAATCTGTGTTCTGTGTGTTTGTTTTGGTCTGAATCTGTTTTGGTCTGAATCTGTGATTTGAATCTGTGTTCTGTGTGTTCTGTGTGATCTGAATCTGTTTGATCTTAGATCAAAGGTAAGAATATATGTCTGTTATCTAAAAATCAAGGTCTGAGTTATGATTCTAGATTCTTTAGAGTGATTTTTTAAATGATTAGGATTTAAATCTGTAAAAATTGAAAATTAAGTTTGAATGTTTGTGTGGTTTGGAATTAAATTAAATTTAAATTGAAAATCAAGGTCTGAGTGTTTTGGAATTGAATGGTTTGTGCTTAAGGAATGGTTTGAATCTGTAACTTGAAATTTGAATGGTTTGAATCTGTAACTACTACTCTTAGTTGTTTTATATTTTCAGGAATTCTGAATCAATCTGTTATGAAAATTAAAATTAAATCTGTTTTTGGAATTAAATTTTGATTTAACACATTCAATCTGTGATGAATATGTTTTTTAGGGCTGTTGATCACCAATATGAGGGTAATATCTTTGCCATAGCTGGAGCTCAAGTAGATATATGAGATCATAATAGGTTTTGAAACTCTACTTGTTTTGATTCTTCTTAACTTCCTGAATTTTTTCTACCTTTACATGGTATTTTTTCTCATTGTAAATAGGTCCCAGCCTGTGAATAGCTTTGAGTGGGGAAAAGACACAGTTATATCTGTTCGATTTAATCCTGGGGAACCAAATATCTTGGCCACATCAGTTAGGTATGCATGGCATTACAATCCCAAGATTTAAGTGGATGGTTTGAGTTCTAAAATTGCATTCTGAATTTATAAATTTCAGTTATCTTGCACCTTGACAATTCTTTTATTGTTTCTTGCCCCTGTGTTCTACTGTAATCTGATGTACAAGTTTTATTGCATGCTAGATTTTTCTGTATTCAGTATGGTTTTTTATAGCGGTATGCATTTTTGTTTCGGAAGGAAGAGAGTGTTGCCATATTGACTTGATTCTGCCTAAAAAGATCAATGTTGTGTATTTTTATTAGTAATACTTGAAATTTGAGAATCCATTTTTTTGATATGCAAATAGATTGGTGTTGATAACCATGTATTTAAATTTCTTTTGGCATTTGAGTTGAACAAGTAAATCTATTGATGCTATAATGGGAGGAAAAAAAATAATTTTTAAAAATAATTTTTGAAAAAATGTTCAATCCGCAAACCGCCCGCACATCCGCGAACCCTATCCGCACAAACCGCGAACCGCATTGCGGGCGGTTGCGGGTTGACTTTTTCCCAAACCGTATAGATGCGGGTGGGTTCAAACTGAACCGGAAACCGTCCCAAATCGAACCGCGGACACCCCTACTTTAAAGTATCTATCTGTGGCTGATCCTATTTCTATAAAGATGTGCTTCATCTCAAGTTATTAAATTAGGGAGCTGAAGGTTTAGATAAGGGGGTTGTATGCAAGTTGTTTCTTTTTAATTTAGTGTGCTGGGCTCTTATTATTTCCTCTACTTGGATTGCTCCCATACCAATTTATTATTCAGGCTATGTGGTTTCTGCTTTTAAGACCAATAAGCTTTATTGATCCTTATTTGTTTTATAGTTTTTAGTGAGTTATATGTTGATATCATATGATTTTGATTGTCCATATAATACTCCATTTTATCATTTATGTGATCCTTTCTGCATTGTTGCATATTGTCTTCTTTTGTGGTGCTATTTTACTGATATTTGTGTGGAGAATCAAAATAATTATGTCATTTTTGGTGGCTGTGGAGAAAGGATTGGGGGCAGTTTAACAACCGGATAAATTACATTATTTTTGGTGTGATCTAAATGTAAGTTTATAAATTAATTAGTAAGTTTATTCATATGCTTCTAACGGTTTTTAAATTAATTTGTTTTTTTATTTTTTAGGTCAGAAATTTCTTGGAGAGATGCAAAATATGGTCAAAGAATTCAAGAACTTACTTTTTTCAAGTTTTTTATTTTTTATTTTTTAATGTATGTAATCACAGTTAATTTTTTTTTTATTAATTTCTTTGTATATACTTTTAAACATTTAACTTTCATTTATGAAATATATGATATTATTTCATTCAATATATGGTTGTGATTCAAAATATAGTATATAGTGTGTATTACATTATTCAAATGCGCGTGTAAAAATAATATTGATTATTCTTTAAATATGTCAAATTTTTTTTTATCACAGGTTTTATTAGTTATTAGTCACACTTAAAAGGTGTGATCTAAAGTTTTTAATCACACTTAAAAGGTGTGATCTAAATGTTTTTAACCACACTTAAAAGGTGTGATCTAAATGTTTTTAATCACACTTAAAAGGTGTGATCTAAATATTATTAATCACACTTAAAAGATGTGATGAAAGCATTTTTTAATGACACTTAAAAAGTGTGATTAAAAATGACCATTTTTAATCACACTCCTAAAGACCACACTTTAATAAAACTTAAAAGATGTGATTAAAAAACATACATCACACCAAAAAAGTGTGATCTTTATCTATATTTGTAATAGTGGTTGGAAATGAGAGAGGGGTGTATACCAGTTGTGTAGATATACAAAAAATTGAATAAACACTATTTTTATTCAATCACAAACAAATAAATGAGTTTATTTCGAAACAATAAATTCATTTATTTTGTATGGAATTTATAATGTCTCACACAACACAAATGAATGAATTTATTTCAAAACAATAACAAATACAATCTGTGGGTTTTTATTTCCCACCTCTCTATCTCTCAAACCTCTTATGGGTTTTTATTTATTCTGATTGATATCTATATAGCAAACTATCATTACCTATTTATAAGTTTCTTAATTCGTATATAAACCGTATGTGTATATTGAAACCGTGTATAGCTGTAATTTGAATTCCATTTCTTACCTTCTAAGCTTCTGACTTGGTAAGCTTTCTTGATGTTTCTTTATCTTCAAACTTCCATCTTCAAGTAGCTTCTGGAGAATACTAGAGGGTTCAAGTTTACTCTCCAACATTTTTGAAGGAAAAAAAAAAAAAAAAAAACTTGAGAAAAAAGAAAAGAAAAGAAAAGCCATTAACATACAAAACAGTGGGTCTTGATTTAAGTAGTCTAGTATTCTAGATATTGAAAAAATGGCTCTTTTTTCATAAATCCTATTTCTAACTGTTTTATTCCATAAAACCCAAACCATTTTTGATTATTCCATTAGGTCCATTAGTTGTAAAAGGACGAAACAACCCTCCATCCATTTCTCCTGCGTCTAATCGATTTTGAAAACAAACCCATTCCGATACCATATAGTCAATCCACAAAACACTAATTTCCCAAACAAAATCTCATCGTCGACCCCAAATTCACATCGCCTCACCGTAACCCTAGATTCACATCGCCTCACCACCGTCGTCGTCCATCGTCCACTGTCATTGGCCGCTACTATTCCAATTCATTTCACCGCTGCAAAGGTTTATATTGGAAAGAGGATGGTTCGTTGTTCCAAAATTCCTGTCAGTTGATTGAGTGTAGTCCATCGACTGAGTGTGGTCCATAGATTTCCGTATCCACCTACCATGAGGAACAAAAGTAAGCAATATCATTCCACCTTCTGTTTTTCAGTCATAATGTGATCACCGATGTATATATTTACATTGCCGTATTACTGTTGTTGTTTTTGGTTTTGATTTTGTAAACATCAGTGATGTGAAGATTCACATTAATGTTCATTAATGGATGAACTCACAATAATAAGCACTGGTGTAAACATTGACATCAGTGTATATAAATGTGAATGTTCACATTACTGTCATTGTTGACATTGTTGATTGTTGATGTCCATAGAATCCCCAATCTTCACCCAAAAATGTGATGGAATATGATATAAATATTCACATTGTGACATCAATGTCAGACTTGTTAATGTTGTTGGGTGTTGTTGGTTCCACCCTCTGCTTTTCAGCCAATTATAACATAATATGATCACCAATGTATATATTTACATTGTCGTATTATTGTTGTTGTTTTTGGATTTAATTTTGTAAACATCGATGATGTGAACATTCACAATACTATTCATTAATGAATAAACTCACATTAATAGACACTGGTGTGAACACTCACATCAGTGTATACTAATGTAAATATTCACATTACTGTCAATGTTGATATTGTTGATTGTTGATGTCCATAGAACCCCCAATCTTCACCCAAAAATGTGATAGAATATGATGTAAATATTCACATTGTGACATCAATGTCAGACTTGTTGGTATTGTTGGGTGTTGTTGGTTCCACCCTCTGTTTTTTAGCCAATTATAACATAATGTGATCACCAATGTATATATTTACATTGCCCTATTACTATTGTTGTTTTTGGATTGATTTTGTAAACGTCGATGATGTGAACATTCACATTATTGTTCATTAATGAATAAACTGACATTAGTAGACACTGGTGTGAACATTCACATCAGTGTATAATAATGTGAATGTTCACATTACTATTAACTTTTCAATCAGTCATATTATGTTGTTGTTCACATTACATTCTGAACATAATGTTCATATTCACATTGTAACATTCTAAACATAATTTTAATATTTACATTGTGAATATAATGTTAATATTCACATTATCACATTCACATTCAATATTCACACCACATATATTTGGCTGTGAACATTCACATTCAAACATATAAGTGTAACGATGTAAAGATTAACATCGTGTATACATTGTGTTAGTTTAATAGTTGTAATGTGTGACTGTTGTCACCTCTTCATGTAAATTTTGGTTTGTCATGTGCTATCACCTCTTCATGTGAACATTTGCACCAGCTATTCACATACTATTTCACCCTCACAATCCCATTATTCATATGGCATACTATTTACACATATTATCACTATTTATTTGTGAACAATAATATTAAATTTGTTTATATTTGAACAAACAGGTCTTCCCCGTAGATTTGAAGGCTAAAGAAAGAGAGAGGAATCTCGTGCCAAAGGCAAACCCGATCAAACAGCTAGTCCTGAACAAGTGAACAAGAAAAAGGTCAACTACATCACTGGATTGGTGAAACTATTGAAGGCTACAAAATTTACAAATGGTCAATTGAAATGCTTTAGGAAAACACCATTTTGGCCCTTATTTGATTGTTTGATCAGTAATGAAGTCGACCTCAACCATTGCATGAAATACGATGATGTCATTGTACGTATAGTGCAGACATTCAAGCCATCCAGTGGGAGGTTTTATATCGGGGACAAGAGCATTCAGATTTTTAAAAGTGATGTATCACTTATTTTTGGGGTGGACTGCGGCACCAAGCCAATAGACCTCTCTTATGTGCAAAACCAACGGCCGGTATCATACACCGAATGTGCAAGGATGTCAATCGGTTAAGTGCTGCAAAAATACGTGAAATTCTGAACGAAGCATTAAAGGGCACAAAGAAACAAGACAATGAAGAGGTTGCAAGATTGGTTTGCATGTATGCATGCATCAAAGTGTTCTTTTCCACGTCTGGAGAAACAATTGGATGGACATTCTATTCATACATGGACCCATTAGACAACATGATCGAGTATGATTAGGCTGAGAGCATCCGGGCAACCCTAATAGGGTCAGTGGGCCAAAACTGGGAAAAACCAGGACGAGTCACCGGATGTGTTATGTTGTTAATGGTAAATCTCACAAATCTTATTCTATATTTAATATGAACATTTACGGGGTTTGTCTACTCATATTGTCAGTAAAACAAATGTGACATACACATCGGTACGCATTGGTGGCAAGGTTGGCATAAGTACACATTGATGTGAATGTTCATGACAGTGTGGAATGATAGGAACATTCGCATCAATGTGTATTGATATAAACATTGACACTAGTATTTTGCTCATGTTAGCACCAAAACAAATGTGGAACGCACATTACTTGGCAATGGTGTGGAAGTTGACATCAATGTTCAGTAATGGATAAACACACATTAGTAGACACTGATGTGAACATTCACATCAGTGTTTATTGATGTGAATGTTTACATTACTGTTAATTTCTCAATCAGTCATATTATGTTGTTGTTCACATCAATGTATATTAATGTAAATATTGATACCAGTGTTTTGCTCATGTCAACACCAAAACAAATGTGAAACACACATTACTAGGCAATGGTGTGGAAGTTGACATCAGTGAAGTGAACATTCACATTACTGTTCAGTAATGGATAAACATATATTAGTAGACACTGGTGTAAACATTCACATCAGTGTTTATTGATGTGAATGTTCACGTTATTGTTAATTTCTCAATTAGTCATATTATGTTATTGTTCACATCATTGTGTATTGATGTAAATATTGACACCAGTGTTTTCCTCGTGTTAGCATCAAAACAAATGTGGAACACACATTACTAGGCAATAGTGTGGAAGTTGACATCAATGATGTGAACATTCACATTACTGTTCAGTAATAGATAAACACACATTAGTAAACACTGGTGTAAACATTCACATCAGTGTTAGTTTATGTGAATGTTCACATTACTGATGTTTGTTATTTGTTTCAGTACTGGTTGTGTGAGTATACAACAATCTTACAGCCCCACAAACCTAATGCCATTCCGCGGTGTGTGAAGTGGGACTTCACAGCCTTACATACCAACATGAAGTCCATATCTTTGGCAAAGCTTGGTTTAAATAAAGTAGAAGTACAACCAAAAATGTTGTGTCCATTCACATAGTAAGACAAGGAACTATGTAACTAACATAATGTTTCCAACTCCAAGTATATGGCGGTGAGCTGATGGCATCCCCAACTAAAGCAAAGATGTACCATCATACCAAATTGAATGTGGAGCCCAAACATGACGTTTTGTCAAGTGCACCAGCAAAGCAAGATGAAAGCAATGACGATAAAAATAAAGACAATCAAGGCAGTGATGACACCAATAGAATTTCTGGCGATGCAATGGACCTGCATGATGTTGAAGATGACATCAACACCAGCTTTAACAACCCCAATGCTAAGAGAGGTATCATCATAGCACAACTAAGTGAACTGGACATTGTGGATGTGCTTATAAAAGAAAACCAAAAAGCTTGGGGTCTTGTACGACAATGGGAAGCAAAATACAAATAATTGGAAGAATCGTGAAAGTTGAGGGCAAGGGTGATTGCTACCCTTGAAGCCAAATTATTCGACCAATAGGGCCCATCCAATATGGACATGGACATCAAGAATTGCATGGAGTGGAAAGATAGAGAAATTTAGCGGTTGACAAAATTGGTCATCAACCTGGAATGTGAAAAAATAATTCTTGAAGACCTTTACGATGATCAGTCCCTCCACATTATCAGGCAAGTCGAAGCACAAAAGGCTCATGACAGCCTTAAGAAGCATCCCATTGCAGCATTGGAACACATTCCCAGCCCACCATCTAGGGTAAAGCGTATCAAACAGAAGGTAAGGAAAGAGCACCGCTTGGATGAGTTTCAATACCCCAACTTGCCTGGTCAAAAGAAAGGGAAAGTGGAAACTGAAGAGCAATCCCATGCAGTCCAAATTTTATAAGATTTAGACAAACATCCACAAAAAAGCACCCAATAAAGTACAAGAAGTTAACCTTGAACAACAAACTGAAGGTTTGGGCCGACATGAGTAAACTCAACAAGCAGAAGGTCCAAAATTTGCACAAGAACGGCGGTGATGAGTAAGTGATCATACATATTTAGATTGAATTTATTTTTATGATGATGTTAAGCTTCACATATGTACTTAATAGATTAGATCATTTTATAAATGTGCAATGTTGACATTCACGTTTTCTGTAATCACAATGCACTGGTTGCTTATGTGGCGAGGGGACTCAAAAACTAGAGACGTGTATTTTGATGACGTCATACACATCATCAAGGAAGAATCAATATACAACAACGTATGGCAATCATAAATGTGTACAAAACACACACATACACATACACACACACTCTCTCTCTCTCTCTCTCTGTAAAGACAGTATAAATAATGTACTGCCACCCCTCTGTTTGTGTAGGTGATAGATGCATATGGTGAAATTCTACTCGAACTACAAGGGCTAGTCAACCCAAGTTTGGAGGATTTGGCATTCATCTTTACAAGCACATGTTTGGTAACTACTACACTTTTGGTTTGTTTATGTTTGATGTTGATGAGAATGTTCACATGAACAGTATTTGATTTGCATGTTCAATAGATGTAAATGTTAACAACAACATAATATGACTGGTGTGAACATTCACATTGATAGATGTGAACATTCACATCATTCACAGTGAACATTATATGCTTATATTGTTAACTTAAATGATAGACAGATGTGAATGTTAACAACAACATAATATGACAGGTCTGAACATTCACATTGACAGATGTGAACATTAACATCATTCACATTGAACATTATATGCTTATATTGTTAGCTTAAATGATAGACAGATGTGAATGTTAACAACAACATAATATGACAGGTCTGAACATTCACATTGACAGATGTGAACATTCACATCATTCACAATGAACATTATATGCTTATATTGTTAACTTAAATGATAGACAGATGTGAATGTTAACAACAACATAATATGACAGGTGTGAACATTCACATCTGTAATACATTGCAGGACTATTTGACAAATTAACAGATGTGAACATTCACATCATTCACAGTAAACATTGATACAAATACTTGGTACATTATTGTATGCCCTTTGTGTGCAGGAAGTCATGCAAGAGTACCCCCTCCACAAGAGAAATAAACTGATTGATATATATATTAATGACTATCAAGGCTAGAGATACTTTATCTTCCCAATACACTATAACTTCCACTGGACGATTGTTGTGCACGACATCAAGACAATCTACGGAAGCATTATAACTCGCTACAACCAAGACCCAGCATACATGACCCATATATTGACAAAGTACAAATAGTGGTAAGTGGCTGACACATATAATACTTGTCATGATGTGTAATATTTGAACTTGGACGTATGCACTATGTTGCTTTGTGCCTAATATGAAATTTCATTGTTGGCAGAGGGACTAAATCGAGGCTATGGTGCGCAACATCAGACCATCATCACCATTATGGACCAAATTATCAGGCCAAAATCCATCGCAACCAATCATATCAGTAAACATCTATCCTCAGCAAGCATCAGATTCGTAAGCCTAAAATCAATTTGTACACATCTTCTACAACCATTACACACCTAAATTTCAAAATCTAACAACAAGTTTGCATTTTCAGGGTGGATTGCGGGCCTACAGTTTGTTACATCATGAGGGCACATGTATACTATGAGGAAATTGTTGACAGCCTAAATCGCTTTGAATAGTGTCAAATAAGAGACTCATTAGTATACCTTTTTCCGAATCATAGAAAGATAGTGCAATGTGAAAACCTATAGGTGGGGGGTGTCCACCTATCACTGTTACCCAAAACTGTTATCCACATTTAAGACAATTTAGTGTCAATAGATTTGACATATTGGAGCAGACTAGCTTAATTGTAAATTAATTCTATATCACTACTTGTACTGCTATTTTTCAGTCAATATATGTATATACATTTTGAGGCCTATTTTGTGTTGATCATGCACAATGAGATTGTATTTTTTTTTTTTTTGACACACGACATGATGTGAATTTCCACATCATAGAATGATCATACACATTCTTATTTTTTAAAGCCCTACTACATGGATGTGAATATTGCTTAAAGTGTTATTGTAACACAATATGACAGGTGTGAATATGATATTTCTTAACACATAAGTCAATATTCATAGCTAATAATTTGATTATGTGAATATTCACATCGTAACTTTTGATGATGTGAATGGCAGCAACGGTGTCAATATTCACACCACGCCCATGCATGCATCATAATATACACAAAAACAACTAATTTTTGCTAGCAACAAACACTGACAATTACATTTCGTAATACGTATATGAATATTCACATCTTCTGAGTTGATAATGTGAATGGTTACATCGATGCAAATGTTCATGTCATCTACTTTGATGCTGTCAATGGTAACAAGAATGTGAATATTCACACCACACTAATGTTTAAAAGTTCAACCCATGTGCAATTATTTACATAATGTGATTAGCTTGCACAAGTGTGAGTGTTCACATCATGTGTTCATCCTTAACACAACAACAAAAATGTCAGATTGCTACCTAAAAAAATTAAAAATAAAACACAAATCAAATACTAATGCATTATTATGTTTGCCAACGCAACGTAATCTTATTGCAACACAATGTTTGCCAACATAACACAATCTTATTTCAAAAATTAATATAAGAATCCCATGTAAAACACAATGTTGAAATGAAAAAATGTACACCCTATATCGGCTCGTTGCATGATTTCCGATTGTAGCTTCCCAACTTATCACATCTCCCACACTTTATTTGTTTCAGTTTCTTACCCCTTGATGGATTCTATTCTTTTTCGGCCTTTCGGGTGGCCTTTTCATAGTTGATGGGTATATAGTGAAGTCCGTGGCATCGAAAAACGGCTTTTCCACCGATGGTATAGGGAATATGGCACCCGAATAGACTGCACGATATGTCTGTACATGAAAGTAATGTTCCACACAATCATTGAGATTGTAGCAGCTCTCTGAATAGCAATAACAGCATGGTCACATGAGAATCCGTTGATTTGCCATTTGAAGCAATAACACATACGCCTTGCAATATCAACCGTAACAGGTGGTATTGAATGAACTTCAAACACATCCTCATTGGCTTTGCTAACTTGCCAAGACCTGCTGTCGTTGGACGAATCAAAAAGCATTATTTCGAATGTAGGACAAATAAGCTCATTCCACTTGTTTGCTTGGTCATGCCGTGCAGACATTTGCCGCATCAACTGAGTACGAATTGTGTCTACCATTTGAGTGATAGGAAAATTGTGTGCTTCTTTAATCCAATTATTAAATGACTCCGCCGCATTGGATGTCATCTCCCCATAACGCATGCCCCTGCACAACATCACAAACATTGTACAATATTGAATTTAATTTCTTCAAAACTGAATATGAAATTTCACATCACCACAAAACATAACTAAAAATTCACATCGCTGCCATTCTAAACTTGAAAAATGGAATACATTAGGAAACTACTATTACCTAAAGTATGAATTCGCCCAGTGCTCAGGTGCCAAGTCCTTGAAAAAATTATGTGCTCGTTGTTTATCCTCCGCTTTTAATTTCTCAAGCTTTTCATGGAACCCTACCACAGTTGGCTCGTAAGCACAGTGACCCAAACTACTAACGAGGTGGTCCCTAAATCCATTATCAATTCCCTTCATCCAGTCTCTTAAATTGTTCTTCAAGTGTTGTAAGAAATAATTGTGGTGAGCAGATGGGAACACCTTCGGCATCGCTTCTAATAGACTAAGATTACGGTCCAAAATAAAAGTAATTTAACGGTTACTATCAACAACCTTGCCAAGTTCGTGCAAGAACCACGACCAATTGGCCATGGTCTCTGAATCAACAATCGCAAATGCAATAGCAAATAGAACTACAACACAACACCATTAAACAACTGTTCACAATATTTTAATGTGAATAGAAAACACTATAAAGGAAACAGGTTATGTGAATGTTTATATTTACATTGTCCTATTACTATTGTTGTTTTTGGATTTGATTTTGTAAACATCAATGGTGTGAACATTCACATTACTGTCCATTAATGGATAAACTCACATTAGTAGACAATGGTGTAAACATTCACATCAGCGTATAATAATGTGAATGTTAACAGTGCTGTTAATTTCTCAATCAGTCATATTATGTTGTTGTTCACATCAATGTGTATTGATGTAAACATTGACACCAGTGTAAATTTGGAACACACTGTGTAATCGTCTGTCATATGTCTACACTATGCCGCTTAATGTGAATATTTACATGAATAGACAGCTAAAAAAAATACTAACTATTGTTTCCATCTTTCGCAGTTGCTGCAAGTAGCTGACCTTTGTATTTTCCTTTGAGGAATGTTCCATCTAGGAATAATAAAGGCCGATGACAATTGAACCCAGAAATACACGTAGCGAATGATACAAAGAAACAACAAAAATGTTGACTACTCGAATTATAATCAATATTGACATAACTCCTCGAATTGTAACGTATCACAGCATCCGAATACCACCGCAGCTGGTCAAACGATAATGAGTGATCTCCATGAATAACAACCTTTGCTTTCTCTACGCCCAACCATATCACATGGTAACTCACATCTAGCTCATAATCCTTCTTCAAAATAGTGACAACCTCACACGGTCGAGTCAACACCAAATCAGAACTAACTCTCAGATTCTTCGATGTTCGAACATCCGTATCACAACTATGCACATCACTGAACCTCTTGATGTAGAAAAAAACCATTTGCTCGTTGTGTTCTACAATGTATAGCCCACAAGCAGCCTCTCTCCTCGCACATCGCACACACCGTAGTAACCCTTGTTGTCTTATTCTTGACATATGTAAACTGAAACCCACATTAGATGGCATACTTACATGAAACATCACGAAATTCTTATGCACCTCCAACAAACCGCTGTCCCGTATACGTAATACCGTTTGCCCAAGGGGCTAACAACAACACCTTCTCCTTATGGTGGCAAAATCTCCGTAGTGCATCAATTTCTTTCTCACCCCCTACACATAGCGACCCAAAGCTACTCGACTGACCAATATCACTTTTCAACTCAACAACAACTTCTACATGTTGTACCCCCATTGATTTAGCAAGCAATAACATGTTCTGAAATTCTTCCTCATTGTCCAAATTACACCTATTAATCCCAGGTAGTCGATAGAACAATGAAATAGAACAAGCAGAAAACTCACCCCATTTTTTACACAAACACTCCACCAAACGTGAATAACACAATGCGCGGGCAACATGTATTACAGTTGTACTACAACCATATGTGCACACCAACATCATAAAGGTATCCATCTCCTGTAAAAACACAACAATACAATAGTGAACAACCACATTATAACCATACGAACAACAACACATACAATAATCCAACTGATATGAAAATTCACATTGTGCAAACTTAAATGCCTATGTGTACAATTCAACTTGTGCAAATTCACATTGTGCAAAATGAAAGTCCCTAAACTCATATTAGTAGACACTGGTGTGAACATTCACATCAGTGTATAATAATGTGAACGTTCACATTATGTTAATTTCTCAATCAGTCATATTATATTATTGTTCACATCAATGTGTATTGATATAAACATTGACACCAGCGTTTTGCTCATGTTAGAACCAAAACAAATATGGAACACACATTACTAGGCAATGGTGTGGAAGTTGACATCAATGATGTGAATATTCACATTACTGTTTAGTAATGGATAAACACACATTAGATCAGTTAATTTCATTACTGTTTAGTAATGAAATACTTACATTCCAAACTATAGATGGTTGCAAATAATAACATCATATTGAAAAACTTGTTATTAATTAACATCAATGTCAATATGCACATTCTAAATATAATGTCAATAATTACATTCTGAACATAATGTTAATATTCACATTGTAACATTCTGAACATAACATTAATATTCACATTGTGAGTATAATGTTAATATTCACATTGTCACATTCACATTGAATTCCATTAAACATGATGTCAATATTTACATCAGATTATTACATATACTCTGAATTATCTCGCCCACACACAGCCTCATTAGGCAAACATCAAAGTAAAATGAAAACATACACATTCTTTACATAATCTGAATGACCTCCCCTCCACAGGACCACGTAAAATGCATATAATTAAACAAACAGAGCATCCGATCCATATCAATCAAAAAACAGAGTATCTCATCCATCATACAAAGCAAAATATAAATTGAACATGTATTCATAACCAAAATGATACTAACCTTAATAATGCAATCCTACACTCGTCCTGTAACTCGAAAACAATTGATTTCAACTAGTTATATTCCAGAAAATGTCACAATCGAACACCGTCCAATCCGTCGTCTTCACTCAAAAATTATTGAACCATACTGCAACAGCAACAATGAAACCCTAGCACATCAAGGCCTTGAAACGAGCATGCAAAATAGAAACGTATCCATCTGAATTAGAATGATGATGAAAACCATGAAGATAGAAACTATGAAAACAGAATAAACGAAAAAATAGGTAACGTGATACGTGTATCAACCTAATATATATATGTAAGGGCATAATAGTCCAGTAAAAATATAAAATTAGTAAAATAGACTTCATGGAATAAAAAGAAAAGTATATAGGACTAATCAGGTTATAATAATCTTTTGTGGACCTAATGGGTTACAACAATTCTAAAATAGATTTATCAATAAAAATCTCTTGAAAAAATAAATAAGTAAATAAAGAAAAAAAAACATAAGAAAAAAAGAAAAGAAAATCAATTTGACATACAAAGTACCGGGCCCCACATGGGCAAACCTCCCCGCAACCCGCAACGTAGTATTGAAACATTCAAAACTTTCATTCAGTTAAGAGAAAAGTTAGGGATCATGAAAAAACTTTCATGAAAATGATCATGAAAGATTTATGACTCTTGGATTACCTTGATTAGTGTGTAGTGCTTTATTTTAAGTGTAATCCAAGAGTCATAAATATTTCATGATCATTTTCATGAAAGTTTTTTCATGATACCTAACATTGCTCTTCAATTAATAACAAAAATTAAACATGCAATTAATAACGTAATAATTCTAAAATTATAAAGTTGAAGTAAACTCTGTATAATAGTAGATTAAAAGACTCACTTTCGACTTATATTTCAGTTTTGAACAAGGTAGTGGATTATCTCTGTTAAGATTGGAACTCCCATAGGCAAACTAGGGACATTTGAAATTTGAAATTAATAAAACCTATCTTGTGATGGGGCAAAGGGATGGCACACCCAACCATGTCTTGAAAAAAAAAAAAAAAGCCACAAGACCAAAAATTAAAATTAAAATGCATCATTGTAAACTCCTAAAACTTGAATATCAAATGTGGATTGAATAGGCTAGGTAAATGAAAAGGAGTTGGGGAAAAAAAAAAAAAAAAACAAAACAAAAAAAAGGGTGATGCACATATTTTTTATATTTTTTTGACAATATAAGCAAACAAGAGAAGCTTAATTAAATGTATTAAGACAACAAAATTAAATGCACCACTACAACAAAAACATACTTTAGTGGCACTATACTAGTGGCATATTTTTAGAAAATGCCACAAAAAATGATATTTAGTGGCACGTTTTTGAAAAATGCCACAAAACGACAAACATAAAAGGCTTTAGTAACATTTCAATGAACAAGTGTCACAAAACTACAACAAAAACATACTTTAGTGGCATATTTTTAGAAAATGCCACAAAAATGATATTTAGTGGCACGTTTTTTAAAATGCCACAAAACGACAAACATAAAAGGTTCTAGTGACATTTCAATGAACAAGTGTCACAACACTACAACAAAAACATATTTTAGTGACACCATACTAGTGACATGTTCTTAAAAAATGTCACAAAAAGAATATTTGGTGGCATTTTTTAGAAAAATGTCATAGAGCCACAAACATACAAGGCTCTAGTGGCATTTCAATTAAAAAAAAGTGTCATTTCACTACAACAAATTTACACTTTAGTGACACTACACTAATAACATGTTTTTAGAAAATGCCACAAAAATAAAAATTGGCATTAAATGTTTTAGAAAAATGCCACAGAATCACAAAACATATAAGGCTCTAGTGGTATTTCAATAAAGAAATGTCACATCAATTTTATGGCATTTTATAAAATAATGACACAAAAAATTATGTTCGTGACATTTACTAACAGATGCCACTAAATTTTAGTTGCAATGGTATTTTTTAAAAAATGTCAGGACACTAGGTAGGTGCAAATTACTTTTTATGGAACTTAGGTGAAAAGTGTCATAAACAAATATTTTATAGCATTTTGAGAAATGCCACTAAGCCAAAAACTTTCCAAGCTTATAATGACATTTTTGAAAAAACAAAAAATGCCAATATGTTTTCTAAAATTTTAAAATGCAATAAATGATTAAAAATAAATGAATTAAACTCAATATACACTACAGGAAAAAGCATATTCGGCGACTAAATTTCTAGACCAAAAAAATTTGGTCGCTGAAAGTATAGCTTTCAGCGACCAAAATAGCATTAGTTGCCAAAAGTAAAGCTTTTTGGTGACTAAACAATTTTAGCAGCCAAAAGTCTACAATTGGCGACTAAAACTAAGTTTGGTCGCTGATTATATGAGTTTTAGTGACTAAAAAATTTTTACTAGCCCAAAGTAAAGCTTTTTGGCGATTGAAAAAATTTAGTAGCCAAAAATTTATAATTGGCGACTAAAAAATAAGTTTAGTCGCCAAAAATGGTCATTTTTAGCGCGGGAGAACTAAAATCCTAAGGCGGGAATAAAATTTTTTGGTGACCAAAATTTTGGTAGCTGAAAGTGCATCTTCGGCGACCAAATCCGATTTTGGTCGACAAAAGTTAAGTTTTTTAGCAACTAAAAAATAATTAGTAGCCAAAAGTATAGAATTGGCGACTAAAAAATATTTTTAGTCGCCAAAAGTGGTCTTTTTTTTATTTTGGTAGTAAATAGTTTATTTTACATAAATTATGTTCAATAAAATAATTATGTTTATACATATTAATATAGATGTATGTACTATATAAATAATATATGTTGCATATATAATCATGTGGTGCTATAGAGGTGTAGTGGGAAGAGTGTGGTGTATAAGGTTTATGGTGCGGGAGGTTGGCGGTTCGAGTCTCCGCAAGAGCGGATCAAATTGTTCCACAACGAATTATCGTCACGAATGGCACTTGATAGCGTCACGAATAATGCCTACCATGACATTAAAGTGTCACTGAAAGGTTTTAATTTTGATGGTGTAATGACACTTATAAGTGTCACTAACTCTTTTTTTAATGGCGCTTGATAGTGCCACAAATAATATCTACCATGACATTAAAATGTCATTGAAAGTTTTTAGCCATGATGGTGCAGTGACACTTGCAAGTATCTACCGTGGCACCGATAGAAGTGGCACTTGTTCAAAATGCCACAAGACCAAAAAATGTCATTAGAAGAATAGTTTTGTGACACTTTCAAATGTCACTAAACTAAGAAAATGTTGTAGTGCACCAATTCCGAAAAATTAAAATTTGCATAACACAAGTGGTCTGTCCTCCTTTTGTGCTCCCTCCTCTCCCCCCACCTATTTCAATTTTTTTTTTTTTTTGGGTTACTTATTTCAACAAACAAAACTGTTCCCCCAAAAATAAAATATATAAAAAAAAATTGCCAATAAAAATTGGAAATAAGGTCTTTCATATATGGCATATATATATACATGAACACACGTACACGCTTATAAAAGTTTATTACTCTTTAGTTAATCCTTTCTTGATTTGTTTTGGTTTATCCCAAAATTTATTTCCTTCTACCGCATGTAGGAAACTTCAAAACAAGATAAAATAAAAGTAAAATTTTACTATAGACTTGTAATTAATTTTCAAGTACAGAATTTGATAGGCAGATTGGAATTAAAACTTACCCTACAGTGGTTTTCATGGGCACATTGCAATAATTTAATATGCACTCTATATTTATATTTAAATTTTGAGCGTAATAGGAACGGTTCCTATGCAAACTATAGTTAACATTTAGTATTAAAATTATAGCAATAATATTTCAAAAACATATTGCATTATAATGTACAAATTCTTAAAAATTTCAAAAACAACTATTCCAAAAGTCCACAAATTTCAAAATCTAAATTTACCCATGCAAATTGCTAAAAAGTAATTAAACACACAAATTCACACCAAAAAAGGTCACAATATTAATCCAATAATCTCACCCAATCTGTTTCATTATCAATTATGTTTCTTTCTATAGGCCTTTAAATTTTGAATCAAACCACAATCACTACAACATATAAGACTTTTGGTGACCAATTATTTTGGTCTCTAAATAGTTTTTGTGACAAAATTAATTTTGTCACTAAAAAAGTCACTAAAAGTGCGTCTAAAAAAGTCTTTAGCGACAAATTTTTGAACATGTCGTTGAAAATGACAATTAGCGACCAATTTTATATTGTCACAAAATATTTGATTTTACAAGATTAAACATTTGGTCGCTAATATTTCGTCATAAAATATCCCAATTTGGTCGCGAAAAACAAAATAATGACATTTTTAATGACAATGATATTTGGTCGCTAAAAGATAAATAACTTTCTCTACAATACATTTTCGTTGCTAAAATCAAAGTTGGGATAGCTAAAAATGCACAAAATTAAATGTCATCCAATCATAAAAAAAAAGAAAAAGAAAAAAAAGAAAAAGAAAAAAATTGACATCCATGTTGAGTGCTATTAGTTTGACTTGTATCTTGGCGAGTCCGTTGAGTCGGCCTTGTACACTGTAGTTGCATAACCTATAATAGTAAGCTAAGTTATAGAAGCACAGAGGGTGATCACGAAGTAGAGGCCATCCGAGGGAAGATATCCAGTGGAAAGGTAAAAAAGGGCTTGGACATGTATTTTGACTCGAGTGTGAGATATTTGGATCGTCTTTTTGTGTCAGAATCTTGTAGAAAGGAGATACTCCGAGAATTCCACCATTCACGCCTTGCGGTACACCTAGGAGGCACAAAGATGTACTACGACCTTAGCCGCCAGTTTTGGTGGAGGGGGATAAAGAGAGACGTAGCCTTGTTTGTTTCGAGTATAGATAAGGGTTATAATAAACTTGGTTATGTTTTGGATTTTAAGGGGTCGTGAGAGAGGCATTTACCTTAGTGGAGTTTGCCTATAATAACAACTTTCAGGCGAGTATTGGTATGGTGCCGTTTGAGGCCTTGTATGGCCGACCGTATAGATCTCCAGTGTGTTAGGCCGATGTGAATGACACACCTATGTTAGGTCTTGAATTAGTTTGGTAAACGATGGAGAAGGTCGCGATTATTCGTAAAAGGTTGGTTTCAGCTCAGAGTCGCTAGAAGAGCTATGCCGACCATTGTAATGCCCTTAAAATAATACATAATACCCATCATTTAGACATGCAGTGATATAAGAAAAATCAACACCTTTCCATTCATCAGAGTAGTTCTTAAAACAGTATTACATGTTAACAACAAAAGCAAATGCCCTACGGGCTTACAGCTTTTCAAGTCAACACTTGGTTACACAAAAGAAGAGTACTAACTCTATACAAAATAAGCCCTTGGCTTGATATACATGTAATACAAACAAAATAATCAAAAAGAGTCTTCAACTCCCATATCTATCCAAGCTAAGTCCTTGGAGGTGGCATGCTACCTGTACCTGAAAATAATGTCCCATATAGGGTGAGCCAACGCCCAGTAGAGATATGCTAAACACAGTATGAGTAGTAACTAAGACATTAGCAATTGATAAATGTTTAATTCCCATAAATCAATTCATAACCCATTTCCATTACATGACCACTATGTCCATGTTTCATTTCATTTTCCATTTCTTATCAAGTTCACAATTCACAACAACGGCTCAGAACCTGGCCAACCATTAACATGAGATAGTGACTCATATTAAACCTTTCCCATTTCACAATAGATAAGCATATAAGCTATATCATCATCTCAACAGATAAGCATATGAGCTATATCAACATTTTAACAGATAAGCATATGAGCTATATCAACACTTCAACAGATAAGCATATGAGCTATATCAACATTTTAACTGACAAGCATAAGAGCTGTATCAGTGGAGTCCATCCCCTATCTCCTCCCAAACAACATCCGGTTTAGAGGTCCATCCCCTATCTTCCCCTAAACCGTGGAGTACATCCCTTATCTCCTCCCGCACACACAACGTATATACACATAGGTTATATACACAATCAATCAATACATAACGTTAATGTATTCTATCAACCGTCATACTCTATGACACATCCAATTGATTAGTTTTAGTTTGCTTAATCATCATGCATTGTCTACAACAATCAAAACTACCCTCCATCGGTAGTCCAAGCAATTATTTCTAAACAGATAATAAAAGCTCCAACAGATAAAATATCAATGTTTTCAAAAGTGAGCAATTAATAAATCCAACTCCACCATTCTACCATATAATGAGTCAATTTCATTATTTCCAACTCAATTCCATATAACCACAATTTTCCCATATTAATTATACCAATTAATTTATATAACAATTTAGGGTTTTCTACCCCATTTCCCAATATTGACCCAATGGTCTATATATCAACAACCAACAACAATATCATTATTTTGAAACCTAAAATACACATTTTTAGAATCAAAATAACAAAACCCCCTTTTAACATTTTCAAACCCTAACTTCCCAAAATCAACCATTTAACAAAATGCCCAAAAATCTAGGTCAAAACCCATAGTAATGAGTAGGAATCCCTACCTTAAATTCAGAGCTCAAGGGAAGAAGATGAAGAAACTCAACGTGCTTCAAAACTCAATATTCTCGGATCAAAACGTAGCTCTCGACGATCAACCCAACTTTTGTAAAGACCAAAGGTGAGGAAACAACTCCTACTAGATCAATACCTAGAGAGAAGGCAAGGTTTTAGAGAGAGAAGGTCTCTAATGGCGGTTTGGAAAAGTAAGAGAGAGAAATGGAGTTGAAAAAGTGATCCAAAAAGTCGGATCTTGGTTTTATATAAGAGTCGCCCTGCTCGAGCGTGGAAACCCCCACTCGAGCGTCACCCACAGACTCTCGCTCGAGCGTCCAAACCACCACTCGAGCGCCGGATACACGCTCCCAGAACTTTTGCAGAACTAGGTCCCTGCTCGAGTGTCCAACTCCCCGCTCGAGCGTCCAAACGCCCGCTCGAGCGCCCAACACTGCAGAGGAAAATATTGGAAGATGGAAAATCACGCTCGAGCGTCAAAACACCCGCTCGAGCGGAGAAACAACAACGAAGGGCCCGCTCGAGCGTCAAAAGCTCCGCTCGAGCGGGAAGGCAAAAATCTGGGCAACTACTTTTGGTTTCAAAACTCAACCAACCTGTTTCAAACCTGCCCAACACAACCCAAGACTCAAATACAAAGAGTAAAGGATGTAAACAAGATATACACAACAACCAACTCCACGGAACCTAAGTCCGGACACAACAATTAAAGAAAAAGGAAACCAGAATCGCTATAACCATAGAAGAAGACTTTTATCTTTTGAGGTATGAGATCATGCATTCTTGAAAATATCACCGAGATGGGATTTAATGAGATTTGGAAAGAGCGGGAAGTTGTCCTCTAGATTTATTAGGCCTTTTGAGATTCTAGAACAGATCGGAGAGATAGCTTATCATTTGGCCTTGCCGCCCAAACTTTTTGGGGTTCATGACGTGTTTCATATCTGTATACTCCGGAAGTACGAGCCTGATCCTTCACACGTGTTGGATTGGACTGAGTTAGAGGTAGTGGATACCTCGTATGAGGAGAGACCAGTACGGGTTTTAGACTCTCGGGACTAAGTCTTGTGAGGCAAGACTATTCTATTGGTTAAGGTGTTGTGGCAATACCACGGGGTTGAGAAGGCGACTTGGGAGCGTGAGTCAAAAGTCCATGAAAAGTATCTAGACCTATTTGTTGATACTTAAGAATTGTGTTGAAAATTTTATTTATGTTATAATATATAAACATCGTATATGTTTTGGAGAATTGAATTGTAATAGTTAATGTTGAAAAACTCTGTTTATTCTTGTTACAAGTCCAGATGATATATGATTTGATTTACTTTCAATGAATATTAGTTGGTTATAAATTTCGGGGACGAAATTCCTTAAGGGGAAAGATTATAACGGTTTCAGTTTAGACCCGATCTATTTCTAGCTTTTGAATATGAGAATCCATATCCTTAACTGTTGTTCATCTCTTTTCATATTGTTACTAGTTGAGTTTGGGTATTTGGAAGTTGTGATTGTGTTTGAAACAGTTGAGAGGTTAGTTTTTCAAAGAGTTGTTACCCAGATTTTTGCTTGTTCACTAGAGCGATCTTTCTTGCTCTTAAGCGGCCTTTTACAATCTACAAAACTACTAGAAGTGTGGTATCTTTGCGCAAGCGGTACTTCTTACACTCGAGTGGTCTTTTGCTTCTGAAAGGAGGTCATTATGCGCTCAACCAGTGGTTTTGGTTGCTCAAGCGGTGTCACTTATTGTGTCTAACGCTCGAGTGGTGTTTTGGTCGCTCGAGCAATCTGTGCGTATATCAGTTCGAGAAAATGCCGTATTGAATCACTTTTTCATCTTTCTCTCTCTCTCTCTCTCTCTCTCTCTCTCTCTCTAAACATTTCAAAACCCTAAAATCCACACACTCTCTCTAGTTCTTACCTTTTAGCTCTAAGTAATCTCAATCCATTGGTTTTCTCACCCTAGCGCTTTTGAGAAAAAGGTAGAGCACGTCGAGGGCTTCGTTTCAATTAAAGGAGTTGTTGTTTTCGACTCTGCCAAGCTTCTACCTTTGCTTCCTCTTGTCTTCTACTTTGAGGTAGGGATTTCTTCAACCTTTAATATGGTTCTTAGCTTAGTTATTTGCTGTTTGAAAATAAGTTAGTGATTTGGGATTTTTTTTTGGTTGAACCTAGGGTTTGGTTTTGGAAATTGAAAGAGGAGTTTTTCAAATAAATGCTTGAGAATGTTGTGGAAGGGTGTATATTATTGGGTTGTGTTGAAATTTTGAAAACTTACTCTTTAAATGAGATTTTAAAGAACAAATGAGATTTTGTTGGAAAAATCATTCTTATTGGTTTGTGGAAGTAAAGGAAAAGATGTTTGGATTTGTAAAGATATGGAAAATGTATCTATTGATGATGAGAGTGGAGTTGGATATTTGTTATCGCTCATATTTTGGAATTTACAAGATTTTATCTATTGTTGAAGAAATTATCTGTTGAGTAAAAATATCTATTTTGGACTATCGGTGGAGAATAGTCTTGATTATTGTAGACATTGCACGAGGATTAGGTTAAATTGAAACTAATTTCTTATACATCTTGCATTAAGCATCTGTAACGCCCCAAATTTCTAGCCCAAATGATAATGCAACGATCATAGCTCTCTTAAAGGAAAAGCAAATATAACTTCTCATACTTGCATTGCATAATAATAATAGTTCCTCATGCGATATTATATTGATTAAACAACAAGCAAATAACCAAATAAGCACCCCTAAGGGTTTACAATCTTCCAAGGCTTAAGCCCGGTACACAAAATGGTTATTCAAACCCATACATACATAGCCCTTGGCTTACAAATAAGATCACAGCAAATGAGAACTTTAGTGCTCTCAACACACACATTTCCACGCCCTCAATTAGGCGGATTCACCACGTCTTTTCCTGCACAAAAATCCGGTAGGGTGAGCATAAAACCCAGTAGGAAATCCTTAACAAAGTATATACATTTTATACAAGTCTCAAAAGATGAATACACATGCCATACCATACCTTTTGGAAAATAAAACACATCTTCATCTTTTAAAAACCATCTCAATGATGTTATGCAACTTCAATTGTTTCAAAATTTATCAATTTAATTAAAGGGGGCGGTAAATACAACTCTGGTAATCCCTAGGTCGGTATCTGCAAGTAGACTATACGAGTACTACCAATTTTTATTTTTACCGGTATTAACCGGAAGGCTCGACACCTATCCGCGTGACTTTCTAGCCTTTCAGCAAGAACACTCAGGCTAACTTAAACAATTTCATCTACACTACCTATCAAGACTTACCACTGTATTTACCCCAAAACCATTTCATGAAAACCATTTCCTATCATTCTTTTCTCAATGCAAATTTCCAAAGCTTAACATAGTCCAATGAATTGAAATGCCAATGTATGCTTAATAATGCAATGCAACATTACTTCCATATTCAATTGTTCCATACAATATACCATTGTGATCAAAATTCTCAATCCTCTTTTCAACACAATTCCACAAGATGAATATATATATATATATACTTTTATATCTAATTCATTCAAGAGAATAACGTAATTCCCATATTTCGAGCAATCTCAACAATTTAGTCAATTCAAGACTAAATCAACATTTTGACAACAATTTCCAAAATAAACGACATTTCTCATTTTTTTCACAAAATTCGTCATTTATATATAAATAAAAAATTTTCAAAACATCCATTTATTTTGGTACACAAAATAAATATGACAACATCTTCCAAGAATTTTCAACATCTTTCAAAGAAAAGACCCAATTTCTAGGTTTTCTCACCAAAACCATTCATCTCCAAGATATTTAGAAGAATCTCCCAAAAATCATCTTTCTTCAATCAATATGGTTCAAAACCTTCAATTTCTATTTTAAAAAGAAAAGAAATTAAACCCTCTTTCAAAATCACTCATCTTCTTGAAATCAACAATCAATTTCTCAAAGCTAATCAAAGGATGATTTCAAAAATCATCAAGATCTTACAAAAACATATATATAACTCTAAGAAAATCCCTACCTCAAGTTTTGAAGAAGAAATGAGATGAAACCCCCAAATCAACGGTGTCGAAACTCAATCTTCACTGCACACAATGAAGCCCTCAAGATGATAACCAACTTTGGTGAATAACTTAGATCTAAATCCCAATGGATTTAGAGAAATCAAAGAGAGAATATGACTTCTAGAGAGAGAAGCTCCCGATTTGGAATTCTGGAGAGTTTTAGAGAGAGAGATGACTGAAAAAGTGATATGAAACATTAGATTCACGAACTGATATAACATGGTCCGCTCGAGCGTGGAAGGCCCCGCTCGAGCTTCAAATACACTAACCCAATACTTTTGCAGACAGGTCAAACTTCTGAAACCAAACATTCTCTGCTCGAGCGCATAAACGGCCGCTTGAGCGGACAAGCAATTTCGAATGAATTTTGCATTTTTGTTTTGGGGGCGTTGCCCCTCAACCCCACTAGGGTGCTACCCTAGGACCCGCTAAGGAATGCTGCCCCCTAGACTCCCGCAAGCTGACCACGCAGCTCGACCCTTGCCAGGGCGCTACCCTTGGACCCGCCAAGGGGCGCTGCCCCATGGACCCTAGCGAGCTGATCGTACAGCTCAACCCCGACCGGCCCAGTCGAAGTGGCAAATCATGAAAGAAGGATCGAAACCGGGATTGCTACAGCATCATTTTATATTGAACATTGAAAATGCATTAATTTTGAGAAAAATTAGTGAATACCTTGGTGAATCTAGTTAGGGATGTGGTTGTGGTTATGATGTTGGCATGTGTGTCCTTGGTGAAAGTCTAGGAACTTGGGCGGTTAGGTGCCGATCCTTCCGATTAGTACTAGTAAAATGGCTTTGGTAGTGTTTGTATAGCCTATTGACAGATACATACCTAGAGATTCTTAGTATTTTGTATCCACTGTTTTGTTTGCTGTTATAAAAGAATTATTTTCATGAATTGATTTACAATCTGGCATTGCATTGTTTTGAGATAAGAATGAGGAATGTTTGACAAATGACATGCATATGCATTCACCTTATAATTTTATTAAGCTTCATATATTGTGTTAAAGTATCTCTTCTGGGCTTGGCTCACCCTATGTGGAAAACAACTTTTAGGTGCTGATGATATGCCTCCACCAAGGACGTAGTTTGAGAGGACTTGGAGCCAAGAACTTCATTTTGTTTATTTGTTGTAATTAATTTTGTATAAGCCTTGGTCTTTACTTATATTGAGTTAAACTCATTTTGTTATACCCAAGTATCGACTTGGAAAGATATAACCATTAGGGTATATAATTATTTGGTTTTACTCTTATTTTAAACCATGTATCCATGTCATATGCTATAGATTTAGGATCTAGGATTTGCAAATGTAAAACGCATATGTCATCTTTTGTATTAATTAAAGTTATGAATGGAATAGAAGATGTAATGTTGTTGATCATTGGTAAGTAATGTTATGAGTCGGGTTGTTGTTATTATTTATTTTGGGGTGTTATATCACATTTGTATAAATAATTTGTTTTAAAAATCATACTTACCATTGACACAAATGTGATTTGATTAAATGACTATCAATATCCGATCAACGTATTGTTTATTTTAAAAATCATACTTACTGTTAATACAAATCTGATCTAATCAAGTGATTATTGATATCCGATCAAATGATTTTTTATAAGGATAAAATACTCGATGAGCTCCACATAATAAATGGTTTGGATTATTGATGCGGACTCTGTAGTGGGCTTGCACCATGGAGGTCCAATAATATCCTCCAATCCGATTTGGACCGAAGAGAAGCTATGACAAAAGTTCGAAACCTAGACTATCAAACAAGCCTCACCCGGCATAACCATTTTGCTGAAGTAGCTATGCTTCGTTTGCATAAAAGTTACATATATAAATCCCATTTCTAATTGGAAAAGAAAACGATAAAAAGAAAAAAAAAAGAAAAAGAAAAAACAGCTGCACCACTTTTTCATTCTCTAGATAACATACATACAATTTCTCAAAAAAAATATATATAATAAATAACTACAAGGTTCGGGTCCAACAAATATATATGATTTTGTTTTTATTTTTATTTTTTTAAAATTCTTTTACTTCTAAATTTCTTTTCTTCTTAAAAAGACCTAATTACAAAGAGTGACTTTTTTGGTGTTAGACCCTAAAAAGTTGAGATATTAGAGCATCTCAAACCGTTCATTTCTTTTTTCACTAAATCTGAGTAAAAAATAGGTTGTTTTCTCAATTTGATACGGCTTCCTCCAACGGTGAGCATCAAACCTGTCGAACAAAATATATGCAGAATTGAGGGAAGGGTCAACTGGTTGGTTGACCAGCCAGTCGACCGGTAAGGGTAATTTTTTTTTTTTTTTACCTGTTTGAACCTTTCGACCTGTTTGAACTTACC